>JAODAL010023529.1:0-62506 GCA_025379985.1 Phyllomedusa bahiana
AGGCCCCCCGCCCCCTGGACTTTATAGTGGGGGTGACGTCACAGATCCCCGGTCTTGTTGGCTTCACTCTGCCATGTCATGAGGCATCCCCTTCTTCCCCCCAGAGTGCTTTCCCCCATGTACCCCTGTGCTCGCACCATTTTATCAATCAAAGAAAAACTTCTTTCCCACCCGAAGTCCCCCAAACTTCGTTCGTTCAGTACCGAAGTTTTCCTGAAATTCAAACGAATTCCCACTTCTTTTAGAATCGATTTCCCCACTCTAAGAGGGAATTTTAAGTGAAAGGGTCGATGTGGTATGTGTCTGTATACTGACAATGTAACAGAATTTTCTGTTAGACGGGGGGGGGGGGGGGGGTCCTTGTTGTAAGATTGATACTTTTATCAACTGTAAAACTGAGCCGTTGCATATGTATCCGTGCAAAGAATGTGATCTCATTTTATTAGGACATAAAATTTAGCAGCTTAAAAAAAAAATTTTATGGCACTTTCTCATTAGAAAACAGGGTACCTAAATATTCTGGAGCATCGAACATTTCCTTTTTGCAATAAGGGGGATTTTTCCCTTTTCTTTTTTTTTGGGTTAGAAAAAAGAGCTTTTCTAGGGGGGAAAATTTGAAACAATTACTCTTAAAAACGGGAGGCTTTTTGGTTTTTTAAAATTTAAATGCTAGAGTACTATTTGGTTTAAACCATAAAAATGATCTTTTGTATTATTATTAATTACTGTGTTTTTTCTTATATAATGTTTTTAATTACCGTATATGTTTGTCATGTGACATGCCAGGAGACGTCACTTCCGATCACGGATTTTTAAAATTCGGTCATATATGTATGCTTTTGTGCCATGGAAGGGTTTTTGTCAGGGAATAAGTTATTATACTTACTACCCCCAAAAAGGGCCCACATCTTTGGGTGTACCAGTGGCTACCGCGGGAAGCAATGATGAGTCACAGGTTGAGATTAAAAAATACTCTGGGAACAAAGCCCCCCCGGGTCTTTTTTTTTTAGCCCAAATTGTTACATGAATCAAAGGGTTAAATGACACCCCACCCAAACCCAATGGAAATGCATAGGGGGTTGAAAAATCATTGGTACACATTAATATTCTATTCTTACGGGGCAGTGCCCAAAATTAATTAACTTCAAAAAAAATCTTCATTTTTATAGTTCAAACTAAAGAGAAACATCCTTTACTTGTAGATCCCCAAAAGGTAAAAGGGATTTTCTAGTCAATTTCCCCAATATAATTGGACATCAAAATTTGGGACACCGCATTTTTTTAAAAACATTACATAGAACAGGAATTTTCCACAGGTGCCTTCGCACCGGCACCACCAAAGCAATTCTTGGCTAAGTTTCAGTAGAAAACATCTAGGTATAAAAAGAAAGAGACATAGAACAAGAAGTAAAGCAAAATGAGTCAGTTCAGGCCTAGACGCGGGAATTTTACCTAACAATTACCCATTTTTTTTTCTTGATTTTATCTTTCGAGTTTCTTTCTTTTGCACGCTTTCCCGAACTACATTTATCCCGCGCGAGGGTGGGCGAACCATTCGCTAACGAAAAACTGTTTTAAATCAGGGTTTTCCAAATAAATGCTTTTTTTGGGATATTCTGTTGTGGCTTGAAAAATCTGTGTTATTGGGGGGCCCCCTTTTTTCCGGATAAAAAACTTTGGATTCTTGGGTTTTGATCAAAAATGTTTGCGCCCACTTACAAGTCGGGTTGGGCACCCTAGCTACTTTACCTTCAATAGAGCAAAACCGGCCTCTCACTGGGTCCCCGATCTCCTTTATCCAGAGGGGAAAAAAAAAAAAAAAAAAAAAACCCCAAAACCTGCAAGCGCACTCTTATAAACCCTGGAAAGGGGGGTTTGGTGCGGGAAAACCCAAAATGGGGGGCCCCCCCTTCTCCCATATAGTTAAAAGAAATATACGCCAAATACAACGTATGGTTCTGCACAAAAAAAAATTCTGAAAAAACACTATGCGCATAGTGTTTTTTCAGAAATGTTCAGAATTAATAATCTTTTCATAACAAAAAAAAAAAAAAATAAGTAGTTCAGGCAGAACATCTTAACACCCATATATTCTCTTAAATCGATAAAACAACATGAAAAACTTAATTAAATAATTTTTTCTTACTCTATATGCTATGGTCTTTTAAAAAAACTCATGTAAACCAAAAATCTCCCTCTTGGCCTTTTTGAACCACACAAAGGGAGAAATGTGGATCATTTGTTGTCTTTTAAAGAACTCACTCAAAAAAATGAGTCCACATAACCTCCCGTATTAGTTCCATGGGGGGATTTTCGACCAGTATAAATTTTCCCTCCTTAGGGGCATGTAAAGCCAATAAACATTAAAGGGAAACAAATAATTTCCAATAGTTTATCCCCCTTTCCAACATTTTTGAAAAAAAAAAAAAAGTATCAACCCTACGAAACCCCTTTAAAGTCTTAAAGATCTACAACCAGAAACAAATGAATATCAATGTGTCATATTTTATTACTTATTTAAAATTTTTTAGGTCCCTTTGGGGGTGAGATGTTTTATCTGGTGGTTCTTTTCCCTTCCCCCTTGACAGACATTGTTTTCGGTCACATCTGGTACAGGCCTCCAAAAGACATTAATTCAGTTAAAGCAGTTTTTAGGGTTTAACCCTGGAACAAAATAAGAAGAAATCATCATCAGTCAATCTACATTTTCTTTACTCCATTTTCCCCCTGAGCCCTCCTTTATTTCCTTTTCATGTATCTCTTTACATTAAACTTTAATTTAAATTTTTAAATTTAAATTGGAGAATAAATTTCCGGATACAGTCTTAGTATGAAAAGAATACATATACAAAGTTTCTGTTTCAGAAATCTCAGCAAAGGGGAAAGTTTTATCAAATGGGGGCCCAAAAAACACTCTTTAAAAGCTAGATTCTCTTTCTGTTTACAAGTTCGGGGGCAGAGCTATGGCAAAACAATTAACCCGGATTTTTGTATTCCCTTTGTTTCCTCAATGCCCATACCAGCCTTCACCCCTGAGACGCTTTTTTTTTTGCTGTCTTTACAGTTGCTTTGGGACTTGGTCAGTTTTTGGACATCCTGAAAAAGACCATACAGAAAAAACATTTAAAGGTTCCCACTCTGGGTGGACACATGAAAATATCTCAGTCAATGAAAATACCCAAAGACACAATAGCTCCGGCTGTCTGTTCTTCGAGGCACATGACACCTGGGTATGGAAGGGAAAAAATCTAAAATTGAAAGGGAGCCGGGAACAAGATGATGAATGGAAAAATCAGACGTGTTCAGACTAGTACAAAAAAACCATAATTCGGCACCAAACCTGGTTGAAAGAGAGTCCCCACCGTTTTTTTTATGGACAAGAACGCCTTAGGCCCCAAAAAAGGCACGGGCCTTAAGGAAGGGGGGGTTAAAAAAATTGTGGCAAACCAGTACTGATTTCCTTCAACCTAGCCCCAAGAGCTGCGAGTGGGGGTTTAAATTTGGGTATCATGGGAAAGGTGCCCCAGGAAAACAAACATTACTTCCCTATTAAACACCCACTCACACACACACCACACACAACACACCACAAACACCACAACAAACACACAGATGTTGTTTTCCCGTACTTCCCCCTCTCCTTAATTCTATCTTAAGCATTTCTCTATTTTTTACAGGTCTGGCAAGGCTTTTAAATTTGCTGTAGTCAGCATTTATATCATTTTCTCTAGCTTCCCCTTCTTTAAAACCTTCGGACTCTAAATACTTTCTAAAGGTCTCACATTTTAATGGCTTACTTGCTGATCCACAAATTTTGCTCCTTTCCCAACAGCCCGTAGTATAAGTAACCCCCGAAGCAACCTAGTCCTTCACCATGTGCATGTTTTTAATGAGTGCCCTTTTTCAATCCCCTCCATGGGAGTCCAACTAAAATGGGCGAAACGATTCTAACGAAGGGAATTCTTTAGAATTTTAGGAAAACTTCAGTTTGGAACGAAGTCGAAGTTTGGGGTACTTCGCGTGACGAAGTGTGCTTTTGTTTGATAAAATGGGTGCGAACCCTGGCGTTACTGGGGCAAAGAACTCTGGGACGAAAAAGGGGATAGCCACAGACAATGCAGAATGAAACCAATCAGAGACCGGGGGGATTTTGTGACGTACCGGGCCCAATAAGTCTGGGCGACGCTGGGGGTCATCCGCCTTTCCCGTACTGTTGGGAAAGGTGCTGCTGCGGCTGTTATGATGTGTACTAAAAAGCCCTTTTTATACAGCGATTTTTGGGGGGGGGCTCACTTGGACTCAGAATGCTTCTCTTAACGTTTTATTTCTGATTTTTTGGGGGGATTTGGGTCTGAATCCATGTGGTCCAGTGCGTGCATATACATTTTAATGCTATCGCTCAAGACATTTAATATCCAAAGGTGATCTAACCCGTTCCCGTTGTATTATTTAAAGAAACAGTGTTTTTAAATAAAATACCACTTCATTTTTTTCCCCGCTCAATTCTTTTGCGAATTTTTATCCCGGGGTTTTTTAAAAAAAAAAAAATTTGCGTTTTTCTGCTTTTTGGGACTAAAAATTAACCTCTTTTTCACCGCCAAAAAAAAACATTTTTCCGTAGCATAATTCACAACGAGGTTAATTAAAATTTTTTCTCTTTTTTTGTAGCGTAAAATACACACATTGAAAACGCTACAAACTGGGAGTTTTTTGGGTGCTCAATTCTTTTTTCACAATTTAAATCCGGGGTTAATTTAAACATTGTTTGCTGCTGGGTGATAAAAAAAAAACGTTTTTTCACCGCCAAAAAAAACATTTTTCTGTAGATAATTTACAAGCGAAAAGGATAATTACGTTTTCCCCTTGTTGTGTAGCATAAAAAACACCCCTTGTAACAGTACAAAGCTTTAGTTTTTGGTTTCAAATTCTTTTTCGCAATTTCATCCAGGCGTTAATTAAGCGTTGTTTGTGTTGTGGTGACTAAAATAAACCATTTTTTTCACCGCCAAAAATACTTTTTCCCGAGCATAATTCCAAAGCGAAGTTAAATTACAATTTTTTCTTGTTGTTTAGCGTAAAAAAACACGCCTTGTAAACGCTACAAAGCTGTGTTTTTGGTTGCCAATTTTTTTGGCAATTTCATCCGGGGTTAATTAAGGTTGTTCTGCGGTTGTGGTGTAAAATAAACCGTTTTTTTCCCCGCCAAAAAAAAAAAAATTTTTTCCTGTACATAATTCCAAGCGAAGGTTAATTAAAATTTTTTTCTCTTTTTTAGCGTAAAATACCACCATTGAAAACCCCCTCCCAAAGTTGTTTTTTTTGGCTGCCTTTTTGCGCAATTTACACCCGGGGGTTAATTTAAAGCATTATTCTGCGCTGTGGTGACTAAAAGAAAATTTTATTTCACCGCCAAAAAATACGTTGTCAAAACTGCGGCTCCTGCCCCAATGTCCCCCTCCCCCAAACCACCAGCACCATCTCAGCCCCCACAAGTTCTGCTGCATCATCCCACATGTAGGGCACGGGTGACGCAGTTTACACCGGCTTCCCTCGGCAAACGAAGTTACACAGGGGAGGAACTGTCCGCGTCATGCAGCAAGAAATCGATGTGGGGCTTTCCCGCCCAATGAAAATCGGAACCCAGGTGACGGAAATTGGGGGGAACATGGTGTCCGCGCTGCACGAGGGGGAGGGTCCATGCGCCTTATGGGAAAGGTTCAATTGGTTGTAAAAAGGTTTCCCTGAATTTTCCCCCCGATCTTCAGAAGTTTCTAAAAAATGGCCGGGAAACTGTGCATGCCTTTCCATTCCTAAAAAGCCGAACACCCCCTCGGGTTGCGGGGGCAGAACACCCTCCCCCAACACACTCTGATTGCAATTTTTCCACCCTTTGGGAAATTTCACCCTGCACTGTTGGGGGACTTTTTAAAAACAAAAAAAAGGCCTTTAAAGATTTTTTGATTATCCGGCGGCAGGATACTCCCTGTGTAAATTTGATTCAGCCAGTGGCAGCTTTATGCGTGACACCTGCGTTTGTTAGGCCCCGAGGAGGCTACGTTTTTTGTCAGCGCCGGGACTTGGGGGTGAATAAAGATTCCACTGATCATGTCCTGGAACAGTGCTAAAAATCTGTCTGGGCAGGGGACTGGGGAGTGGGACACATTTTGGGCCACATGAGTCCCGGGGGGGCTGAAAAGGGGAGGAGGAGGGGGACATTGGAGAAAGCATTGGGCTGGTGAAATGAGTGGTTTTCTACCCAGGTGACAAGAGAGGGGGGCAGGAGCGCTGGAGGGGTAGATGGAAATGGGAAAACGACAATGACCCCCCAAGCACCCTGGAGTTACAGTGGAGATGCAGGAGGGAGCCCCTCGGAGTCACCCGTGCAGATGGCCCGCAGCATGTGATTTGTCTGGCTAGTAAAAGCCGAATAGTCTGCATCCGGCAGAGGGATGACGTCTGGCTCTCTACCTATTGGACCTTCGCTACCGGTCCAAAAGGGGAGCCTTTTTCCCAGCTATTGAGAGGGAGGAAAATTCAAATACGTTTAGGGAAATCCTCCGTAGTCAGTTGGCCGCTGCCTATGTGCGGCATCTCCCTCCTCTGACGGTCTGACCGGGGGGTTCCTCAGCGCTCACGTACTACTGCCCGCGGCTGCTGGGGGAAGGTGGGGGGTAGGAAACAAGTACCAGCTCCATCAGCAGTAACCTAAGTCTGGAGTCACTGATGAGCAGCTTCCTTCACCCGCCGAGTGAGGAGGGTAGTCGCCAGCAGCAGCAGGACCTGGAGCAGTCCCTGGACCAACCGGTGGTGGCCTAACTTGGACAGCACTCTGCCACCAGTTAGAAGATCGCTGGACTACTGGGTAGCCAAACTGGATGTGTGGCCGCAACTTGTCGAGTTTCAGGGAGAAGCTGTCCTTCCCGGCCAGTAGTGTGGCATCAGAGCGGGTGTTCAGTGCGGCGGGGGGCCCTCGTTACCCCAAGGAGAACCCGCTTTTTCCATGGGGAAAAGTGGAACGACTGACCTTTGTCAAGATGAATCAGGGTGGTTCGGCCAGGATTTCCCCCACACACCAATCCCTTAGGCGTCAGCACATCAGCCATGAGCCTCACCCAAACGAAAATATCTGGGTTCAAATTACCTCCCCAAGCCACTATTCTGATCCCGCCACCCGCCTGTCCAAAAATCGCCCCAGTTTCCCCATCTTCCCACCAACCATCTTTACCAGGGATGGATTGCCACCCCCCTCCACACTTGTCATTGTGCCACTGTCTGACCTCATGCTGCTGCTGGGGGCTTGCCGGACCTCCACACTGTGTCATTTCCCACCTCTGACCCAGGCTCTGCTTTTGTTGTGCTGGGGTCACCTACACCTGTTCATGTGTCACTCTCTGACCTCTCCCTGTTGCTCCTGCCGTCACCTCCACCCTGTGTCATTGTGCCACTCTGTGGCCTCTACTTTTTTTTGCCCCCTTTCCAGAATGTATTTGCCACTGTCGACCTCATGCGTGCTGCTCCCGTGACCTCCACACTGTGTCATTGTGCCACCTGTGGCCTACCCCCGTTTTGTCACCTCCAAAGCTTGTGCCACTGTTGCCCTCATGCGCTGCTGCTGTGTGACCTCCCACTGTGTCTTTGTGCCCTCTGGGCCTCTACTGTTTTCCACCCCCAAATTGATTGTGCACTGTCTGATCTCATGCTGCTGCTGGGCTGCTCCCCGTGCCCCCCCTCTGGTCTTGTGCCACCTGGGGGCCTGCTCCAGTTTTTCCCACCCCCAGAATGTCTTTGTGTCACTGTGTCCTCAATTTTTTTTGCGAAATTTTCACCCCAGGGGTTAAATTTAGCGTTTTTCTCTGCTGTGTGACAAAAAGAAAAGTATTTTTCACCCCCAAAAATAATTTTTTCCCTGTAGCTAATTCAAAGCGAAGGTTAATTACAAGTTTTCCTTTTTTGTGTAGGTAAAAAAACGCCATTGTAACGCGCTACAAAGCCGTAGTTTTTGGGTTCTCAATTTTTTGCGCAATTTGCATCCGGGGGTTAATTAAGCATTGTTCTGCTGCGGTGGTGACAAAAAGAAACCTTTATTTCCCCCGCCAAAAAATACTTTTTTCCTGGATAATTCACAAGCAAAGGGTTTAAATTTACAATTTTTTCTTTGTTGTTTAGCGTAAAAACACCCATTTTAACGCGCCTGCAAGTTTGGTATTTTTGGTTGCTAATTTCTTTTGCGCTTTTACATCCGGGGGTAATTTAAAGTTTTTTCTGCGTTGGGGTGACTAAAAAAAACCGTTTTTTCACCGCCAAAAAATACTTTTTCCTGTAGCAAATTACAAACAATTAAATTACAATTTTTCTATTGTGTTAGGGGGAAAAATAAACACCCTGCTGCACAAAGTTAACAGGGGGGGAATCTCCGCGTCATGCGCAAGAAATCGATGTGGGCTTTTCCGCGCCAACTGCAAATGGAAAACCCTGGTGACGGACAATGGGGGGAAAATGGTGTCCGCGCTGCACCAAAGGGGGGATGGTCCTGGCCCTGTATGGCGCATGTTTCATCTGGTTTTGAAAAGGTTCCGAATCTTTTAAACCCCATTTCAAAGATTCGAAAAGGGCCCGGGAAAATGTGCTCATTCTCCCTTCCTACAAAGCCAGGGAACACCCCCCTCGAGTTCAGCGGGAAACAGCCTCCCCCAACACACTCTTTTTGCGGTTTCCACCCTTTTGGGAAATTTCCCGCCTGCACTGTTGGACCGACTTATGAACAGGAAAAGGGCCCTTTTAAAGATTTTTTTTATGATCCAGGCACAGGAACTCCCCTGTTAACTTTGAGTCAGCCAGTGGACTCATGCTGACACCTGCCCTTTGTTGAGGGCCATCGAGGAGGTACGTTATTTGTCAGCCGCCAGGGGCTATGGGGTGGGAAAAATGTCATTCCACTGCATTGTTGGAACAGATGCGAAAAATCGCGGGAGGGGGCTGGAGACGTGGGACTAATTTTGCGGCCACATGAGTCCCCGGGGGGGACTGAAAAGGAGGAGGAGGAGGGGGAAAATTGGGGCAGAACATTGTTGGTAAAGATGGATTTTCTACCCGGTGACAAGAGAGGAGGCGGAACAGCTGGAGGAGGTAGATGGGAAAAGGGAGGGCAGGCCCGATGACCCGCAACCCGTGGGAGTTACAGTGGGGATTGGGGGAAACCCCTCGGGGTCACCAGTGCAGATGGCCCGCAGCAGCTGATTTTGTCTGGCTATGACAGCCCAATAGTCAGCATCCGCAGGGGAGACTTCTGCTCTCTACCTATTGGGGCCCCCCTAGGGCCCCCAAAAAGGGGGCCCTTTTTCCAGTATTTTAGAGGGAGGGCAAATTCAAATACAAAAAAGGGAAACCTCCCTAGTCAGTTGGCCCCTGCCTATGTGGGGATCGTCCCCCCTCTGACGGGTTTACCGGGGGGTTTTTCAGCGCCTGTTTTTACTGCCGCCTGCGGGGGGGGGGGGGGGTGGGGAGTACAGCTCCATCACACAACCCAAGTCTGGGTCACTGATGACGCTTCCCTTTACCCCCTAGTGAGGGGGGTGTGCCGCAGCAGCAGCAGGCAACTTGGAGCAGTCCTAAACCAAAAAGGGGGGTGGTTTGGACAGCACTCTGCCACCCCGTTGAAGATCCTGGACTACTGGGTAGCCAAACTGGTGTGTGGCCTAACTTGCCGAGTTTGCAGTGGAGAAGCTGTCCTGCCGGGCCCGTATGGGCATAAAGCGGTGTTCAGTGCGGCGGGGGGGCCCTCTTACCCCAGGGAACCCGCTTGTCCATGGGAAATGTGGAAACCCGCCTTTGTCAAGATGAATCGGGGGACGGCCCGGTTTTCCACACCCAAGTCTTGGCGTCAGACTAAAATCACCAGACGCTCACCCAAAAAAGTGAAAAGATCTGGGTTCAAATTTCCCGCCCAGCCCCCTATTTTTGATGCCGCCCCCCCTGATGCCACCATCTGCTCCGTTTCTCCATCTTCCACAAAACCCTCTTTTCCCAGGGATGGTATGCCCCCCACCTCCACACTGTGTCATTGTGCCACTCTATGACCTCATGCTGCTGCTGCTGTTGCTGGTGCCGTGACATCCACACTGTGTCATTGTGCCACTCTCTGACCTCATGCTGCTGCTGCTGTTGTTGCTGCTGCGGTCACCTACACACTGTGTCATTGTGCCACTCTCTGACCTCATGCTGCTGCTGCTGTTGTTGCTGCTGCGGTCACCTACACACTGTGTCATTGTGCCACTCTCTGACCTCATGCTGCTGCTGCTGCCACCGTGACCTTCACGCTCTGGCGTTGTTCCACTCGGTGGCCTACTACTGGTTTGGCACCTCCAGGATGTCATTGTGCCACTGTCTGACATCATGCTGCTGCTGCTGTCGAGACGTCCACAATGTCTTATTGTGCCACTCGTGGCCTACTACTGTTTTGCCACCTCCAGAATGTCATTGTGCCCCTGCCTGACCTCATGCTGCTGCCGCCGTGACCTCCACTCTCTGTCATTGTGCCACTCTGTGGCCTACTCCTGTTTTAGCCACCTCCAGAATGTCATTGTGCCACTGCCTGACCTCATGCTACTGCTGTGGCTGCTGCCGTGACCTCCACACTGTGTCATTGTGCCACTCTGTGGCCTACTCCAGTTTTTGCCACCTCCAGAATGTCATTGTGCCACTGCCTGACCTCATGCTGCTGCTGTCGTGACCTCCACACTGTGTCATTGTGCCACTCTGTGGCCTACTACTGTTTTGCCACCTCCAGAATGTCATTGTGCCACTGTCTGACCTCATGCTGCTGCTGCTGTCGTGACCTCCACACTGTGTCATTGTGCCACTCTGTGGCCTACTTTAGTTTTTGCCACCTCCAGAATGTCATTGTGCCACTGTCTGACCTCATGCTGCTGCTGTCGTGACCTCCACACTGTGTCATTGTGCCACTCTGTGGCCTACTACTGTTTTGCCACCTCCAGAATGTCATTGTGCCACTGTCTGACCTCATGCTGCTGCTGCTGTCGTGACTTCCACACTGTGTTATTGTGCCACTCTGTGGCCTACTACTGTTTTGCCACCTCCAGAATGTCAATGTGCCCCTGCCTGACCTCATGCTGCTGCCGCCGTGACCTCCACTCTCTGTCATTGTGCCACTCTGTGGCCTACTCCTGTTTTAGCCACCTCCAGAATGTCATTGTGCCACTGCCTGACCTCATGCTACTGCTGTGGCTGCTGCCGTGACCTCCACACTGTGTCATTGTGCCACTCTGTGGCCTAGTCCTGTTTTTGCCACCTCCAGAATGTCATTGTGCCACTGTCTGACCTCATGCTGCTGTGGCTGCCGCCATCCCCTCCACACTCTGTCACTAATGTTGCCACCTGAGCTCTCAGCTTGTTTTTTTCCAGCTTTCGCTGGCATGACTTTATCAGGCTACATTCCCGCTTGAGTTTTTTGGTCAGTTTTGCCCTCTTAAGTGCCCAGGGAATTTTATAGTGAAGCGATTCTAAGAGCAGCGGCACTCATCTGCGTGTCATACTAAAACACAACATTGTATGAAGACCAAACCAAGCTCCCTCTGCATATTTAAGCATGGCACAACGTTCTACAGCACCCTGCAGGCTCTGTGCAGCCTGGAAATAGCCGTTTTTTAACGCGATTCGTACCGAAGTAATTCGGAACGAAGTGATTTTTGTCAGAAAATTTGGCGAAGTGACCGAACCGAATTTTTGAGAAATTCGCCCATCTCTAGTCACCACATATCCAGTCCATGGATTCCTCTCATGATAGTACCAATAATCATCTACAAAAGAACTTAAAAATCTGTATTAGTTATGGGAGTTTTTAATTAACTTTTTATAACTCTCCCAATTTAAAGTTTAATAAACTCTAAAAATAATAAAAAAAATTAAATACAAATTTATATCAAGTATTCTTTATGTGTTCTGCCCCAATCCTCTGTCCCCTCTTTTGGACACAGCATCAACAATGCAGCTGGGTTCAAAACTATCTGCTAACTATATGTTAGACAGACAGAAAGAGAGAGCAGGAATAACTCACACATATTTTTATTTATCTTTGACTTTGTTCTTAGATTAACTAGTACTTGGCCTGTCTGGAAACAACCCCTTAGACAGACCATATGCCACCATTTATAAGGATAAGCTATATAAACAATGGCATGCCAGACCCATTTCAGAACTATCCTCTAGTTGTCATTTCCCCTTAAAGCTTCACCTATCTTTATTATTTGAAGAATCTCAGCAATAACATCCAGAGATACACCTAAGCACAGGTCCTTGCCTATGGATTTGTGCATGTTGATCACAGGCTAGAGCTGTTTCCTCCTGGAATATCACAAGGGGTTACCCAAACTGCTAAGGTGCAACTGTGGGACCCTTTATCAAAGATGATGTCTTCCACCTGGTTCCCAAAATCACTGGTTTACAGGGGAGACAAGTAGTTGAGCAAGGCTAGTAGACATTCATCTTTGAGGCTTTTGTGATTCTCTTTAGGGAACAGATGTCCATCCATTTACTGCAATAAGAAATGCATAGAGAATTAGTAATTCCTAAGCTATCAAAAGTTTTAAAAACCAATCCTATCACTACCACTATTAATGTCATTTGAGCTGACAGCACTCAGGGTCTGTGGTTCGGTTCACTCTGCTTTCCACTGTTGGCAGATAACAGATAACAATGCACCATACACACAGAATGGGTGAGTTATATAGCATCTCACCCTCACCCACAATCATAATAGGACCGGCGAAACACTTCACTAAACACTGACAGGCAAAAGGCCCTTCCCCTATTATCTAAAATATTTGAACATATCAGGTGAACAGACATAGATTTCCTAATAAGACATTAGAATCACAAGTCTGTTTATAAGAGCTTCATGTTCATTCACGCTGTAAGGTCCAATATTATTGCATACACTTTTAACACCTTTTCAATAGGCAAACATCACTTTATTACAACTTATTTATGTTTTCTAATTGGTCATATAAACAATTCTAATTTTCTGATAATCCACTCACAATGATAATTTAGGGTTTCATTAACACTTTAACCCAATTTGTCATATACTGTTTGCTGCCCGTGGTAGCTTCCAAATTTTTTATTTTTTTTTCCCAACTTTGCCATAGACATTGAATGTTACAGAGAGTCATGTCCCTGCTGTACATTTAGGGCTGTGTTTACTCAGTGTGACCCCCACTCATCTGGGTGGTGTAATAGACCTTCTTGCCCAGGCATCCACACACTCAGTGGGCAATCTACTTTTACCACAGGAATCAGTGGTGTTGTGAACACACTGTACGACAGCACTTCTACACCGACACCTATGCACCGGTGCTAATCCTACACACAAAGTAAATCACACACTCTGCTTGGGAGCTTTCTATGGCAAAGGATTACCCACTACATAAGAAATATCACCTTATTTTAACAGCAAAAGGAGTAACCAACATCAAAAATATATTAATATATATATATATAATAAAAAAAAATAAATTATATAAAAAATTATAAAAATATTTATAAGGGACGCTCGGGGTTCGGGTAAGAAGCCCAGTTTTTTAAAAGTTCCGGCAACCCGGGCGTTTATTTGCCCTTTAAACATCACAACAAAACGTGGTTTAAACTTCACCAAAAAAAGGAAAACAAAACGCCCTTTACACATCCATGTGGGACACTTACAGTCCGGGTGTCCATTTTCCCCAGCTTCCTTGTCTCCAGCGAGACGGAGTGTAAGTCTTTTCCTGGGAACTCTGCACACACCTCCACTCTCCCACACACAGACATAAATCACATCCCTCCCACCTGTCCCCTTTACATAGGAAACCAAATTCGGGCCCTGGCCTAGGGTGAGAGCATCAAAACCCCGCTCCGGAAAACCAGGCCCAACTACTTGCTTGCAAATATACTAACAAAACGTGTGTCAGCACCTCCCGTGTTGACACCTAAATTATTTTTTTACCTCCCCAACCCCGGGGTCCTTTGTGACACATACCTGGGCCTCCAAAACCCCTTTGTCCCTTACATACCCCCCCCCTCTGCCCAAGGCTGGTTTTTTGGGGACCTTTTACTCATCATGCAGTGCACCCTTGACAGGGTCGCATTACCCGTAGCTTTTCCGGGCCATTTTCTACCGAAAGTTTTTAAATTTTGTAGGGCCAAGAACCACGGGTGAACACCCGAGTCGTTTGTCTTGCCCTTTCATTCTCTCTTATTCCACGCGATGGGGACATGATCTGACACCAACCTAATACCTGCGCTCCCAGTAATAGTAACGCAGGGAATGCCAGTCCCGACAAAATGGCTATGCACTCTAGTCTATGGATTATCGATTAATCTTCTCTGCCGTGTGACTACTTCCTACTCAATAAGCTTACCGTGTGCTTCTTTCTCCATTTACTTACCTGATAGCAACACAGCCCCTAACCTCCGATTCCTACCATCTGTCTGAATTACAATATTCGCTGTAAAAATCCTGAGCAATCCAACACGGCTAGCCTACAGTGAGGGCTGGACTTTAGTTTTTGAAAGGCCGCCTTCAGCAACCGGTTACCATTTAAATTGCGCTGACTTGGCTCCTGTTTGACAGGTCGGTGAGGGGTTAGCGCTAACTCTGCGAACTTGGGAATGGACCCTTCTATATTACCCTATCAATAACCCAGAACTGCCCTGACGCTTGTTTTTTGTTCTTGTGACGGGGCCAGCTTTGGTATGGCGTTCCATATATTGATTGATGTTTGAATCACCACCTCGCCCCGACAATGTACCCTAATTACCTGGTTGCATACCTTCCATCCCAATGGCCGACATGCCTGGTTGTTAACCGTGACACCGCCTTCCTTTAACGCCATCCAGGACAGCCATAACCTTAGACAGATGACTTTCCCAGTGCCTTGACTAAAATATTGACTATGTCATCCAAATATGCACTGCCGCATGATTATCCTGTGTGGACAGCAACACTCCGTACCCTGTGTCCCCTCTTGAACGGTGGCTGGGTGCTCCCTTAAGCCAAAAGGCATACCTGACATAACTGATATCAACCCTTCATGCTGATGGAGAATCTCGGATCTTTCTCTCGCGTAGCCTCCTTTGGTATAATGGAATCGCCGAATACCCTTTGAGTAAGATTCCATGTTCCGTTATATAGACCGATCTGGTAACCCAGTCCTCTCATCAATTCATCATACCGCTGGGCATTGGGTTAGCAACTACCCAAGGACACCTTCTATTTATTTACGGATAATCGTTACAGAAATCTCCATTCCCCCATGGGAGCTTGTCGGGACGGCGGACTAAGATGACAAGACCACCCACGATTTATTGATTCCTCGATTATCCACTAGGTCCAACATCCCATTTGTATCCTCCTTGCGCAATGATCCCCTGCGAGCCTCATGCACCCAATAGGCTTTACATTAAACCTGGGGTTCATTTGATTAATCTACTTCACAACGACGTTGAGGTTTCTACCTGGGGATTCTGTAAATAAATCTCATATTCATATAAGTAAGTCAACTTGTTTACACTGCTGCTTCTCTGATATCGACGAGGGAATCTTGCCGCGCACTATAGTGACCCCTTCAGAAGGCGGTGGTCTACCGTTTTGGCGACCGCATCAGGTGGCATCTATATTGTGTCGCCTATCTAATCCAGTGTTTAAAACAACAGACACAAGAAACACTTAAGGGCTACCTCCTGCCTGGTTGGTAGTAACCGTGATAATTTCACTTCGCTCACTTTTTTCGTACTACCTCATAAGGCCCATATGCCGATTTTGCTAGAAACTTTCTTTACCTACTTGATGGGTACCTAGCGCCATAACTCGGTCTCTCGTGTGTAAAGACTACCTAAGACAGGCTACCTATTAAATACCCTATGCCTGGGCCACTTGATCCCTGAAAGAAGAAGTTCCTCAGCAATAGGCATCACCTGGGCTAATTCCTCCTCTGCAGCTGGTGATATATGCTCCTATTACACTTAAATAGCGGATTGACCTCCCCTACAGCCAGGTCTCCTTGGCAACATCCCAACAGCCCCCTGGTTTGTCTGTCCATATAACAACTCAAATGGGTAAAACCCAGGTGAATGCTTTGTGGCACCTCCCCTGATGGAAAACAGCAAATAGGGTAGAAGATAATCCCATTCTCGACATCTTTTTCAACTACTCGTTTTTTTAAACATAGTCCCCCCCTTCAGGGTCTTGTTAAACCGTTCGAGCCAGTCCCTCTGTTTGGGGATGTTAGACCGATGTGCTGTATCAGGGTAAACGTTTCAACACCTTAACAGAGGTCCCGGCATCACACCCTCGACTATGAACTGGCCCCAGATCAGTCCGAATTCCTTAGGTATTTCGCCAACCCTTGTAAAAACCATCTGAAACAACCTGCCATGGCTATGCCCTGTGAGGAAGTATTTCTGAGTGGGACTGCCTCTGGTACCGTTGGGCATAATCGACCACGACCAGTATTTACAGGTGCCTCTGGTGCAGACTCACCAGGGGTCCTACCAAAACCAAGGCAATTCTATCAAAGGGCACTTCAATAATTCGGAAGGGGTTATCAGGTGGCAGCGAAAGTGTGCTACCGGGGAGGTGATCTGGCCAGTACAGGGCAGGACTAGGCAATAGTCCTGAATGTTATTGGGTGAAGCCCGGCCAATAGCAACTCAGAAGATACCTTCCTGGTCTTCTCTGATCCTAAGTGTCCTCGCTAACACATTGGAATTAGCCAGGTCAAGTCACCCCAAGCTCCGGTACGGTAAAGTGCCACAACTAGTTGTTCTAGGCAAACTCATCCTGACCTTTTTGTCCACCCGATATGGTGCATAACCCCGATCATGGAAAATGGGGGTACCTCTTTTCCACCCCAGGCCCTTGGGGAACCCCATTTACTACCACCACACTTACTTCGGGCCCCTCTCAGGTCTCATCCTGGAGTTTGGCCGATGCCAAAGTTTATCGCCGGGATACCTCAAGTCGGTTGACCACCTCATCAGGGGTTGCCTCTCATTATCACCGAGCAACACAGACAGTGAAACTCCTGGTCACCCCCCATTTTGACACAGTGACCGCCGGGTGGCTGGTATCGCTTCCGGGGCGCTCTGACGAGGCAACAGGTACTGTGGTAGAACCTGTTCCCACAGAGGCCATAACGAGGAAAATCCAGCCCGATTATAAACTCATACATCATTCGTGGGACCACCCTTAGCATTGAGGGTTACCAACACCAATGCACTTTTTCGAGGACACCCGGGCCTACGGTTGTAACCCTTAGTGTACCATAATACATTAAACACCGTATTCTCTCCTTCCATGGGATCAACCTCATGTTAATAGAGGCTGGAGGGAGCGTTACCGATTCCAATATTCCTGACAGCCAAAGTCCTATTGACCGACAGTTTTGTCAAGAACTGGGGACCCTACTCCATCAGGGGACTGCGCCACATCGGTGTTTAGGCAAACAGTGTGAAGAACGCCTCCCCGTCTAGCGAGTCCATGTGTTTCCGTAGTATGGGTCAGATGGTAATACCCTATGACTCTGGGTTTGCATCCCCAACCAACCACCTCCCGGGGCCTTCCTGTTTCAAGGGCACTGGTTCCCACCCTGAATTAGGGCGATGGTGCTGAGGGCCTGTTTCCGTGTGCCTCTCGAGGTCTCGTCGTGCTGTTCCCAGTAGACATAGCTTGTCGACCCTCGCTTCAGGGCCTCGTGAGTTCTCAAGCATGTGTGAAATCAGTTCCACAAGCCACCAGACTATCGACCGACTGAGGGGTCCCCTTGGGCCACCCATGTCCTGGATGGGTCAGGGCAGCGAATGTATGATACGATCCATTACTATTCGGCTACTCTTCTGTTCTGGGGTACTACATGCTGGCTGGTCAGCCATGTTCTGGCCACCAGGTGTAACAAATCAAACATCTGGACCTGTGGGCTTGTCAGTACAATAGTTCCAGTGTTTGAACAAAATAAAAAAAAAAAACACCAGAAAAAAAAAAACAACAAAACAAAAAAAAACCAAACCAAATCCCCCCTTGGCCCGTACCGCTAAGGAAACCCCAAGTCCGTGTCATGATTCCTACTTTTAACTTTGGATACTTGTGTTAGCACCTGGAGGTCAAGGTCACAATAGCGCCTTTCGGGGTTTCTCCGGTTTAAAGAAATGGGGCAAGACCGTCTGTCCATGTTGACTTGGGTGTAGCGATCTTGATTTAGCCAACCGCACAATATCCTGGTGAGTGTAAGTCTCGGGTACGTCCTCTTTCCAATGTCAGTTTTTGCAACGCTTCCCTCACCTCCTTCTGCATTGTGTGTGTCACTAGTCACTGGAGTGCGCTGGTCATTTTCCCGGTGCCTGGTGATATCCTTGGTCATCGCATGTCATTCAGCAACCATTGGTTTGCCTGCTGCACTTGTTAAAGCCTCTCTATGTGCTCTGCAGCTGCACTTCGATAGCTTCCTTATGAATCATCATGCTTCTGTTCCTTGCTTTGCACCAGGTGCTTATAATGAGTTCCTCCATTTAGGCTGCCTGTAGTGGGAGATTTCAGTCGCAGCTTAATCCAGGCCAGTTACTCTTGCCCCTCAACAATTCACCAGCATCCCCACAGTCTCATCAGCAAAACTGTGTCTTTTTATATTACAAACATTCAGGCCTCCGTTCCCTGTAAATGTCGCTGCTGGTAGCTTGTTCATAACGCATCTGTTTGTATGCAAGCACAACCAGTGTCCGAGTAGATGCCCCATTGCATACCTCCACCAATTGTAAGTGATCGATCTCGTGGGTGGTCTGGGTAAGACAGTACCAGTCATTAAATCTGTTCAGGCAAAGCGCTTTAATTTCAGCCTTAAACATACAGCAACGATAAACGTGGTCAAACTTCAGGCCAAAACGGAAGGTAAAAACAAAAACATCATTACACCAGACCGTGTGGGGGACACTTACATTCCTGATGGTCCAGATAAATCCTCCCGGGCTTCACTGTTGTCTCCAGGCTGAGACTGGCGTGTAGTCCTGTTCCTGGGAACAGCTTGCAGCCACACCTCAGGCACACTCGGCAGCATCACAGACAATCAATCACACTCCCTCCCACATTATCTACCAGGTTTACATAGGGCAACCAAATATTCTTGGCCTGGAGCCCTGAGAATTTGAGAGCAGTCACCCACTCCAGCCTCCGGAAAGACCATGGCCCAGACTACTTGCTGTGGCAAGATAAAACAAACAACACGAGTGTTCCGCAACCTACCTGCTGCTGACACCTGAAAATTACAGGTCTTCACCTCGACCAACGCCAGGGTCCTGTGGTGACACATATCTCAGGTCCCATCACAATGCCCCTTAGTCCACGGTACAATATATATATATATAGGTAAATAATTATAAAAGTATAGTAGTAATATATAGTAGGTAAATAGATAATATAAATACAAATTTCCACAACGGATATCACCATCAGTGTAATGTATAGATTAATATCTTATTACACAATATATGAAAAAAATGCCTGCATCCAACTAAAAGTTTGGTGAACTCACCATCATGTCAGTTAAGACACTTTATAGTTTTTGTATACTAGTTTCAATAAGTCATATACAATGAGAGGCACAATGATAAAATACAGAAATATTTTTTTTACACACAGACTAAAACACTATTAACAGCTAAGTTTCCTTAGGTATTGAATTAATCAAATATATATGAATTCATAAAAACAAATAATTCATGTTTATCAACACCATAATACATGAAATTTAGATTTCTCCAGGAATTCTACATAGCTATCCCCCCTATTTGTTAATGGGGAGTTTATTCGCCTTCAAGCCATCCCCTTGACAAAACAATACATAACATATTTTCACCACAGACAAAAAAGTATACACATTTTCATAGATAAGCATGTTATCACAGATCAATACAGAACTTCAGCAAATTAGAAACAATTCTTACCAAACCCCAATTAATCAAGCCACATCGATCAACATAATGCCATAATTAATTAGATGTGAAGTAGTATGATTTTAACCGATTGCTTCATATAAACAGAATGTAAGGAGAAATACAGCCCATTCTCTTGCACAAGTTAATAACACAGCATTCTGACCATTGAGAGAAAACCAAGCAGTCTGTTGGCATGAACCAAGACAAAGGAAGGAAAAAATGCTTCCCATATGCAGCTACCATAAATTAATCAAGATCTTAGAAAAGTAAATCTAAATTGACACTGTAGTTATTGGTTCATTCATCAATCAAACCGGTTATAGCTTTTGTTTACCCCCATCCATATTATTCTAATAAGTGTCAGGTGGTCTCTCTGACACAATCATCTACAAATAAACCACATATTTCTAAACCGAGGTTTAAGTAAAAACACTTTTAAATCTTTTCTAGTCACTGTCCACTTTTATCAACAGGAGGATACATAATAATCCTCCCATAGTCTTGTTGCACATATGTACACTACATAGAGCAGGAGAAAAATATTTAGACAGAGGTCTGCAGTTCCCTCAGTCCCCACTTCTTCACACATTCTGCAAAAGTTTATCAACTCACTGTACCTATAATTCTCTGAGAATATAGGCATTCACAGTGATTTACTACCTTAAAGTAAAAAAGCCCTCACACTTACACATAACCACAACCAATTCAGAACTTATAAAAACATTTCAGATTACCTTAATCCATTTCAACAGCCACTGGATCACTCACTGCATTTGCAAATTTTTTACTCTAAAATTTCCATGCTTTGTGTTCCTGCTCTGCAGCCCACAGCACCTGAGAGATCAAAAATCCATTAGTTGTCAAAAACTGCATAGGTGAACCATTTTCAATGTTTTGAAGAGTCCACTGACCCCCCGAATGCTTTTGACAATATCTATTGTCCGATCTAACCCTTGTTCACCCGAGCTATGCTTTCACACATTGGATCCCATATCCAGAGTCTTGATGTCCTAGTCCTGATTTTCCCACAACACAGTCTGGAATTCCTGGGCCTGTCTGCTCACTGATAATACAGTATTTGACCTCTATAAGTATAGTAATAATATAGACCTCAATATTGAGTATAATCGCAGTTCTTTCCTGAACACCTCGTGTCAATATCTTAAAGAAGTAATAGCTCCTGATACAGACACTACAAATCATAGATGTCTACAAACGTATGCAATTTAAATAGATTATCAGACAACGTACAATAGGCATTCGGTTCGCTTAAGATAGCCTTGCTTAAGTGAGACCTACTTCAGACTATAAAGATAAGAACTTGTCGGCAAAATTACGTCCATTCCTTGATTGAGTCCAAAGTAATACTTCAGCACTGAATAATTCCAATTGCTCATGTACTTTAGCAGCTGGCAAGCATTCTAGACAAAATGAACGTTACACCTCGCCTGCATGAAGGTCTGGGTTTATGGGGTATTGTTGCTATGCTGCTCTGATGCGACGTTTCCTGGGTTCACATGCAGGGGCCCGTTTCCATGTTCTTCCTCCGAAGCGTAATGAAAATACAAAGGTGTGTCTCTTTTAATACATTTAGTCTACCAGCGTTTGGAAAACTCATGTAATTCTAATATAAGGACAAAATAACGGACAATATGCACCTACAACAGATGAAAGTCAAATAAAAGTTACTATAAAAAATTACACTCGCGGCACAAGTCATGTTTTCCCAAAAGGCGTCTGAGTTTGGAATATCGATTGTGTGACAGATCCAGGGTAAACTATCTCGTTGCTGCATGGAGAGTTAAAATTAAACTGATATTCGTCAGTTTCATATATTTGTGTTCAACAACCAGCCACTTCAGGGGTCACGAGATCTATGTATGATTTGCTTCTATTAAAAATGTCTTAGCTAATATAGTCTTTCTCCATATTTTTTTAACATCATTATTGTTAGTCTTTTTTGTTGTCCTTTTTTATCTGGTGGGAAACAAACCACCCATTACTTTGTACCGGTTCGATGTTTGATTTATGTTCATTAAGTCAAATTTTTAATTTTAAACAGTTACGTTTGTCCAATAAATATAATAACCACAAGGGCAGTTTATTAAATATGATTATATTTTTTGCACACACAAGTATTGTTGAGTACCCCTGAAAAGTCGAATCCCAAAGTGCCCCTTTCAAAGGACTCATTAATTATATTTGCCCATAATGAAACCAGACCATGAGTGAAATGGGCAATTTACCTAGGTCAATGGAAAATGTACCTTACTGAACAATTACCTAATCTCATTTTGATTTGTTAGCATATTATTAATGATGTTCCGCACTAAGAAAAGTTTGTTTACGCAGAAAAGTAATTAGATTACCTTTTTTAGTATAAAGACACATTATTTGGAGAATATCCAAAAAATCACACCAAAAAAAGGAAGCTTCTTAAGCTAAAATTCCACCATTTTTTAAACGTAGGCTGGTTAATTATCATTTCTTAGAAAGGTCAATCATAAATAGAATAAAGATGAGGAGATAAACTTTGTCGTTGTCTAACGATTATTAAAATTTTTACTATATCACTCAATTCTTAGTAGCATTCATTTTAGCAATCTTCTCTCACGGCTTCAATATTATAAGTATGTTCTCTATTAAATTCCTTTCTGGGGGTGAAAATTTGTCAATCATATCACTGTATCAATTTTTGGTTAATATTCTTCATCATGCCTTAACATATTTCTCTGCTTATAGATGCGGGAAACAATTGTGGTGACTCTTTTGGTGATGTGCCCTTGTATTTTTGGAATTAAATTGATGTGATTGCAATGGAACACTGCTGTCCAATGTGTAAGCTTCATGAAAAATTCTTATCAATATATTCCAGAATAATGAAGTTTGCACATACAATATCTGTATCTATCAATGACAAATTTCCTACATCTAAATATTCAATTATCCGTGCCTTATTTTAAGTAATGGAAAATTTATATGATGGGATAGGCACAATATAGGAGGGAAATCAGAGGTTGGAGAAATTATTAAGTGTGGCTTCCGTCCGATCCATACCACACTAAGAAGACAAGGTCGGTGTCCATCTATTCACGTGCAACCAGATACTTCGCGAGCATGTTGAACGGGTCTCAATGGAAGGTTTGAACTAAATTAATACGTTATCAAATATTTATCGAGAACATTTCTAATTGTTCCATCTAACCTGAGGTGTCGGTCCAGGCGTATCCCATGCAATGATTACCCATTTTCTGTAGGTATGAATTCCACTGAGTCCGAAATCATAAACAAATATTTATTAGACAGTACTAAATCAAGGTATATGCATAAGAAACTTGTCAAATAAGATTACTAATTGAGAGCGTATCGCGTACATAAGTTTCTTCTACTGAACCGGCTGTCCTTATCCCTCATCGCGTGGAATCCAAGTATAAAGATTATTGAATAACCAAAGTGCAAAGGAAAAGTATCATCAGTAAAGTATCTTCACTTTCTGAGCTATATCAAATGATTCTTGTATGAACGTTCACTGGGAGACTTTAAGACATCCCTGTGAGTTTATTCACAATTCCTGTAGAAAGTTGTCAAGAATAATAAAGCTAGATGGCACGAATGGATGGATAATTTCTATCTCCAGACTATCGGGCGGGCCGAGCAAGAGGCTTAAGTAAATCCCTTATTGAAATATTCGGGTGTACGTACAATAAGAGGGACTCATGTGTGATGATCACCATCAAATTGCAAGCCATCTATTTATACTATAATACAAATAACTATTGCTTATCTCTATACACATACCTGAATTAGAATTTTAAATGTTAGTCAAGGTAGGATCAAATACAAACTAATGTCACGCCACTTTTACATCATAAAGTTATAAATCAGTTCATTCCACAAGATAGAAATATCATATATTCAAATAGTAACTGTGTTCCACTACCCCCTTAGTCCTCCGTATTATATACATTATGCAAACATCATTTTTAGTTTCTCTAATAGCATGTTATTATTCTCTAATTTACTACTAATTTTGCCGCCTATATTTTTTATTATAGCTTTATGATGAGTATCCCATTAACCAAAATATCACAACAAACCAATATGAAGAAAACTTTTCCAATGAGCAATTAAAAATCAATTTTTGGGATCAAATAGACTACTTTATTAAATTTTGCTTCCATGTTTAATATTATCATGACCTCTAGTAGGCCGGATCACCAAATACACATACTTGGATGCCTAAATTTCTACATAATTTGTGTAAGACCGAACAAAATTAAATATGATAACATTCCTTGAACAGTTACAAGAAATTTGAGGTCCCTTTGTCTATCCACCGCACATTGATCTTTTTGTAAGCGCATTGTCTATTATAAAGACAAGTAAATTTTCTAATAGTCTCTTTCCCCTTTTTTTTTCATCTTATATTCCTGTGATTTCATGTCTTAGTTGCACCGTCTAACTGTTGCTCCTACTCGTCCTAAAAAATGTTGTTGGTATATTTAACAATTCTGATCTTAATTGCATTTTTACGAATATTTTCTGATTCACTGGATGTATTATTCGACTATCTAATTACTTGTATGTTATTGTGTTGTATCTTCTTGTGTTACTTTCTCCTTGCCATGATTATACCCTAAAAGAAAATTCTACAACGAAACCAATTGATAGTCTCTGTAATCTTAAGCCGTTACAAACACTAATTGTTTTAATACTTATTTTGAGTAAACTGATTGATTTTAATTATCTCTCTATATCTTTCTTTCATTTCTTTATGACACGATCATACTGCTCTTTAGCAACTTGTTTGTTGAAACTGAGAAATCCATTTTTTTTGTATTTCTTGTTGTATAATTTTTAAACAGCAGAGTTGCAGAGTTTAACTTTGAAGCTAACATAATAACAGTAGAATGTTGAATGCATAAAGAACTTGGTGCCATTGTGTGATTATATATTTGGTCCATGCTTTCCAAAAGAATAGGAGTTAAAGTACTGGTATAAATAATCCTCTTTGGTGATACGTTGTGCATTAATATCTTCCACCAGCGATGACTGAGGCATAAGTGTCAGGTTCATTCTTGTTGTTTTCTTTAAAATTTCTAATTTCTATGAGAGGTTTCCTGGATCTCATGCACACACATACCGCCATTTTAAACCAGGCTCCCTCTGCCTCTTCTTGCAAAATATTTGCTCTTTCTGAGCTCAGAAAGGCATACATAAATAGCCTATTATCTGTTAACGCAGCTATCTCCTGTGAACGAACATAGTTTAGAATTCTGAGGACTGATACCAAAAGTGAGAGTCAGGATCCATGATAAATACATTTTTTGTGGGACCTACTATAGTATGAGTAAAAAATAGACCTCAATAGTGGAGTATAATCGGCATGATGCTTTCCATGAACAAAAATCTGGAACTTTTGACGGAATATCAATTTATAATAAAAAGCTCGTTTTGCATTGCGAGAAGTTTACTAGTGGATGCATATTACACTCGATACACCAGCCTCTAATGGTCTGAATGTAGGAGAGTAATTTTAATGTAATTTTATGACATCTAGTGTTTAGGTTGATCTAATGTTGTATTTAGTCATATAAAGAGAAACATGATAATCCAAAACTGAACAGACTAAATGTAAAAAATGAAGACACGACCTTGATAATCAATATGCTTTATAAAGTGGGGTGAGGACCCTGGTAAAGGACGGTCCATCATACATCATAGCACACACTTCCGCAAACAGTATCCATCACAGCATCGAGTTGAACGGTTTTTACTTATCAAGCTCTGCCATCTGCTAGTAAAGGAGCACTTGGGACATTTCAGTGCTGAAGATTACGTTTGGATCACATCCAGGACTTGAGAACATATTATGCCGCAAGATTATTCACTTAATAGTTGCCATTAAGATCATTAAAAAGTCTAGAGTCAATTGAAGGCCGTAGAATTCTCATTATATTGTAGGCTGATAGTTTGATTTTATCAAATAAATTGTCATACGTTTGTAGACACATGATTGTACTGGTCATGTATTAGGAGTAAACCGTTCATTCAGACTATTGACACTGAGGTGTTCAATGGGTAAAGCACCTGCCGATTATACACCCCTATTTGCGTCTAGTATTTTATAATACCCTATAGAGGACAAAAACTGAATTATATGGACAGTACTGGTCTCCTTGTATGTAAATGACGGTCAGTAATCTCAAAATATCGTTTCACGAGTAGATATCAGCTTTAACAGATAATAGAGGGCAAATATATGTATGCCTTTTCTGTACTCAGAAAGAGTCAAAATATTTGCAATAACAGATATGAGCAGGTTTTAAAATGGGGGGTGAGCAATGAATCCAGGATAACCACGTTCAAAGAAATAAGAAAAATTAAAGAAAAAAAGACATTAATCCTGACACTTTACAAGCGATTCAACGCAGTGTGGAATAGTATTGAAAGCACAAGGACGGTATCCCAGAGAGGTTTACGCAGTACATAAACTCCTCTACTTTTGAAAGGATGACCAAATATATAATCACCCAATGGCAAGGCTATAATGCAACCAACATACGTAAGTGGATCTAATGTTGCTAACAGTTAAAAGCCTCTGCAATTTTAGTATTTTTTTTTTTTTTTTTTAGCTGGAAAAATATACAACAAGAAATACAAAAAACAGAATATTACAGATACTACAAACCCAAGTTCTATAGAGAGAGTATGATTCGTGTAGATCATAGAAGAAATGGAAAAAAATATGAGAGGAAAAATAAATTAAAATCACAGTTACATCAAATAATAAGTTAAAAAAATTTGAACGGATACCCAGAGACAATCAAATGAATACGGGTGTATATACAAGGCAATAGAAAGAACACAAAGAAAGATACAACACAAGGAAAAGTAATACAGAAAGTGAGTAATACATCCAGTGACCAAGAAAATTAATCGTACAATGCAATTAAGAACAGCTGTTAAAAATACCCAACAGACCTTTTTATAGGAGAGAATGATCAAAGTTCAGAGAGTTCAAGCCGTAAAGTAACGACAGGAATAAAAAGGAAAGAAAAAAACGGTAAAGAGACTATAGACAATTAAACTAGTCATATATCATCAAAAGCGCTTACAAAAGCTCAATGAGGGGGTGCGGTGATCAGAAAAGGGACTCACAAGTGTACCAGTAGCAGGTGAATGTACAAAAATTAATTTTGTTACGGACATACACAAATTCATTAGAAAATTAAGTGCTAATAATGTATTTTTGGTTATGAAGGCACTAGAGGTGATCATAAAAAACATGGGAGAGCAAAATTTAAAAAGAGTAGTCAATTTGAGCCAAAAAATGATACTAGCACCTAGAAAACGTTTCAACAAATGGTTAGGTTTAGTGAAATTTCTGGCTAAATGGGATGCACAGTCAAAAAAAAACTAGCAATATTATAGTTAAATTGGAAAAAAAGAACTGCTAATAGAGTAAACATAAAAATGATGATAGCATAATCTATAAAAATGCGGATAAGTGTGGGGGATGAACATAATCCATGCATAAAGAATTTTATCTAGAGGAAGCACATAATCAACTTAATGAATGAAGAGGAGTCTATACTTAAGTTTAGAATATGAACCTACTGTGAAACAATGATAAAAATCAAATTCCAGAATTAAATAGACTAAGCATTATAACTAATTAATATAGATAAAAAATGATGGCTAGCAAATTGGATGAGTTGTAACATCCCTGATGTCTCACCCCCGCTCTCCACAACTTTACCTTACACCGAAAATTCGATAAGGAATTTACAAAAGCCTCCATTTCCGCCGATAGTCTCGGTGAATAACTTCTAGGTCCTTGGAGCCATGGTAGCTCTATATAAGTAGAACAACTTACTATGGAGCATAGAATGATAAAGAAAACTACCGTGGATTTCTTAAAGTGACACCAGTGAATTTTTCCTCCAGAAAAATTGAAAGCCTAGAAATTTCTGATGATACTAGAGACTAGTTGCACTTTGGATATTAAAAATCTTTAAACTTGTAATCCACAGGATGAGGTAAAGGAAGCAGTCATAGAGAAACTGTATGCGGGATAGCACCATTAGGTAATCACATCTTTAGGCTTTCTAAATGCAAATACTATAAAACGTATAGTGCCAAAATGTATTGTTAATATAAGTGGGGACTCGACTACCGACCCCGGACCCTCCCCGGCGTTCCGCACTCACAGTTGTATCGTTCCACGCCGCAGCCTAGTATTACCGCAAACCAAAAACATGTCATAAATTTGAAGAAGAAATTCGTTTCACGGCTGTGGGGTTGGACTTATTTGAGGACCGGTTATCACGTCGTGGATTGTCGCGGAATTTGTCATCGTAATGTGGCCGATGTCTTCTTAGTGTGGAATGGATCTGTTCTTCCCCCAAAAAACAAACAAATGTGCCACCACGGAAAGCCAATATCCCACCCTCGACCTACCACTAAAAACGCGCTACACAACCCCCACATGTCTCCCCCACTCCACAAACTTTCATGACTCCCGAGCCTGTCCTTCCACGTTCCACAACAAATATCACCCCCCCAACCTCCTTTTCCCCCACAATAACACACCACCCCATAACTCCCACGCCCTATTAAAACCCATCCTGCGCCCCCCCAAAACCCGTTCAGGGACCCCAGTAACCACAAAAACCGACTTTCGTCCTTCTCCACATAGTCCTGTACTTGCATGGTCCCCCACAACGCCCCACCATCATACTATCACATCAATCCCCCAAAACCCCTCCCTGTCACACCACTCTCCCCCCAACCCCACAATCTATCTATCTCAATCACCCCAGCCATACCCTAACATCCAATCTTCCCTCCCCCCAACCCCGACCTTCCCTCCCCCTGCACCACACTTCACAAACAAACACTACACTAGCACTCCAACAACTCCGTCTAACCCCCCCATCAACCCCCCATTATTCCTCAAAATCCCCTCGCACCCACCCACATTACTCAACAAATTCCCACCCACCGCCCCAAAAATACACACCCCCCCCTTACCCGCAAAAATACCCCCCCCCAACAACCGCTTCTACCACGCAACCTCCACCAGCAACCAAACACCATCTCAGCGTCCAAGATCCGTGCCAGTAAACATTAATCCCATGCCAGACTATGTCCAACACTGAAACAGGTGATCAATAGAGGGCCCTAAAAACCGAAGCACCAATTAGGTTTCCAAGGATAGACATTAGTTGCTATATCAGTTGCAATTCAAAAAAAAAAATGCTAATAAAAACAATGCCCTTTAGGTATAATAAATATGATGACAAAAACGTTCACGAAAAATTAAAATTATACTTAATGTAACAATAAATCAAACATCCGAAGGGTACAGAAGAAATGGGATGGGTATGTTTATCACCAGATAAAAAAGACAACAAAAAAGACAACATAAAAAGATGTAAAAAATATGAGAAAGCTCATTCGCTTTTAGAATCATTATTATGAAGCAAAACATAATGTCTGTTGACCTTAAGTTGGCAGGTTTGTATGAACAAATATATGGAACTTACGAATCTCAGATTAATAAAAAATCTCTTGCAGCGAGAAGTTTACTGGATCATTACATCCTGGTGCTCGGATTCACTCAGATCCCTAATGGCTGAATGAGGAGTAGTACACAAAAATCTATTTTTTATGACTTCTAAGTTTAGATGAGCTAATTGTATTTTTGTCTTATATTAGAAATCATTATAATCCAAAATCTGACAAGAACTAAATGTATAAAAAGAATGACACACCTTGTCGTCATTATGCTTTGAGAAAAGGGAGAGGACCCGCAACGTCGCATCAGAGCAGCATTAGCACACACGGCCCCAAACAGCCATCACACACGAGGTGAATCGTTGTCTAGCAATCTCTGCCAGCTGCTAGTACAGAGCACTTGGGACATTTCAGTGCTGAAGATTACGTTTGGATCACTCCAGGACCTGGAGACATATAGCCGGCAAGTTCTCACTTTATAGTTTGTCAATATAAGTCGCTTTAAGCAAGGCTATTTAGCCGGAATGTTTTGACGGAGAAGCAAAGTAAAAACTAAAAAAGCATATTGTACGTGTGTTTGATGATCTATTAAATTGCATACGTTTTGTAGACACATGATTGTAGTGTCTGTATAGGAGTATACCTTCATTCAGACTCCTGTCTGCTCACACACACTTGCAGAGCAAAAACTATCTCATTTCCAGACTCTAGTACTAGACTGTGTTTCCCTGTGTCTTCTGACACAACACAGTCTGATTACTGGGTCAGGCTACTCTTACACCCCTGCAGAGCAAAAACTAATCTGATACAATTAGGCTATTTTCACACTTGCAAAACACTGGAGTTTCAATCATCAAATTTACACAAACAGTATTGTACTTTCAATGTTTAAAACAATCTCTGAATGTCAGTGAAAGAGCTCACACATGTAACTGAGTTCTTTTACACTCACAATTTATATTTCTTACACCCTCGCGATAGTCTTCCTACCTAGATCATCTGAACAGAAAATATTCTCAAACAATTAGTTCTCTATAATTATAATCAAACCCAAGACAAGCTTTAAGTGACTAACTTTGTTACCCAACTCCTGGAGAGAGAGAGTAATAACTAATATGGTTCATCCCCAGGCCTCATCCCCACAGCCGACAATCTGGTGAAGAGAGGAGGCTAGTGTAGAAATATCTACAGACACGGCCGGATATTTTGCATCCCACCATTCACAAGTAAAGACAATCTTTGGCTGAGAGGCGATAGATGGGATCTCAGTGGACCTCCAAAACATGTCAGAGTAATAAAGTTATTATACTACTACTCCCAGAATGGTCACATCTTTGTTGTCACCAGCTGGCTACCGCGGGAGAGGCAATGATAGTCACAGGTTGAGATTCAAAATCACTCTGGAGCAAAGCCCCCCCCAGGTTTTTATTTTATAGACAAATTGTTACATGATATCAAAGGGTTAAATGACAAGCCCACCCTAACCAATGGAAATACAATATGGGCGTGAATAATCATTGGTACACATTAATATTCATACTTCTTACTGGGCAGTGTCCAAGATTAATTAAACTTCAAACAAAATTCATCAATCCTTTATATGTGTCAAACTAAAGAGAAACATCCTATTACTTTGTAGGTGCCCAAAAGGTATCAAGGATATTCTAGCTCAACTTCCAATTATAATTGGACATCATAATTGGACACCTGCATTTATTTCAAAACATTACATGAGAACAGGAACTTTTCCACTAGTGTGTCCTTCGCACCCTGGCACCTCCAAAGCAATTCTTGGCTAAGTTTCAGTATGAAAACATCTCCAGGATACTCAAAAGAAAGAGACAAAGAACAAAGAAATGAAGACAAAATGGAGTCAGTTCAGGCCTAGACAGCAGGGCTATATTTACTCTTACAGTTCATAACCCGAAACACGTAGACTGCTCATAGATCTTCGTTATGGAATTTTAAAACTGTTTAAATAAAATACAAGTGTTTTATGCGAAGGAGCTGGAGGAAACTCATTTTTTTGAAGATATCCTACAATAGCGTCAAAGAACACAATAGTAGGTTCCTGGAGCCGCCACAGGTCGCAGCACAGTAAGGGGACATCACAGCAGGGGTCACCCTGCGAGGCCAAAGCTTCCGGTGTAATTTAGTGGCCAAGTGTTGACCACACACTAGGTCATACACTTTCTCCCAGATGACATCTGACAACCCCAGCCAAGAGTTGGTGGGTTTGTCAGACACAACACTTAGTTGGCATGGCCCTGGAGCAGGTGAGGGGCCCTCACCTGTTCTCAACCCACCTCTGTCCCGTTCACTTCCCACACCCAGAGAACTACTATGTGCTGCGCCACTATACAGTGAGGATGAACTATTTGAGGACAGTGGGCAGCAAAGAGGTGGGGAAGACATCCGCTGCTTCTTGCAGAAGCGGGCAAATAGTGATGAGGAGAGTTGCAATGGGGGGTTATGTTGTGAGTGGTCAGGCTTTGTACAGCGACACCATTGAGGTGGACGGCGGTGACAGGCAAACACTAATCGATGTAGCTGATCGCACTTGGGAGCCGGGTGAAGCAAGCAAGGCTGGGACAAGGTAAGGTGCCCTAGTTAAACAAGGCATAAAGTGCCCCCCAAATGGAAAATTCAGCCCACTACATGACTCCTTGTGCCCCCTTTTCTCCCTGGGATAAAGTGGCACGCTACGCGGTCGCCTACCCTCGACTACCCATTGACCCGGCCAAGGAAGCATTCCGATATCTCTACATTAAGTTTTAGGAGATCTGAGGAGAATAAGGAGGCTATGGACGACAGAAAATCTGGGATCTTGGACAATAGAGAGTTAATGTCTGGGCCAGAAATGTAAAGTTGGGTGTCATCAGCATACTGGTGGTTTTGAAAGCCATGTGATGCTATGAGCCATTATCATTAGGAGAAGAGTGCGGCATCTCGCGTGTCAGGCAGTGGCGCAGACCGTACGCCGGTAGTGTGGCCGGGATTCAGCAGGGTGGCATCTGTGCGAGGTTGGGAGCCAAACAGCCACGATTTAGACCACCCACTTTGCAGGTCCCAGAAAGTAGCGGCGCTGGGCTTACCAGGTCAGCGGCAGTAACAGTCAGTCAGTGCGGAGCTTTGGTGGTAAAATCATCTACTCTGCGGTGTGCCAGTTGTTTGACGAGACACCAGAGGAGGCGAACATAACTTTATGTAGAATCTGTGGGCAGAAAGTAAAGCGTGACCAGGGACCTAACGTTGGAACCCCAAGCCCTGCATCAACATCATGCAGTGTCACCATACGTGTTTCAGATGTGGTGGTCCATTCTGTCCCAACAGCAGCAGCACCCAGTGGCACGCCTCCCATTTCAGGCAGTCAAGACTTCACCACCTCTGCCGAAGACAACTCCCTGTCTATTACATCACCGACCGGTCCAGATACTCCTGCTGCTCGGCACTCATGGTGCCAGAAGTCGTTCACCGAGACGATTGCCAAGAGACAGCAGTATGCGTCTAGCCATCCTTAAGTGCAGAAGCTGACCGCTGACTGTGCTCCTGTCCAAGTTGGTGGTACTGCAGTCACTCCCTTTTCAAGTGGTGGACTCTGCACCATTCAAAGTACTGGCCAGGAAACTTGGCATTCACTTCTGCAATTGTAAAGACACAGGTAGTGGCTCCTCTGGACCCCCGCAAGTGGGGGTAATGGCCACGCCAGGGAACGGGGTCTAAGTAGGTCCCGGTTTTCACCAGAGCCCGCTGCAAAGCGGGATGGACTTGCTGCTGCTGCGGGACTCTACCAGGTCGCTACCACTGACGTGACTTTCTTCCGGTGGCAGCCAAGGTGTAGCGTGGTACAAAATCGTAAGGCAAACTCTGAGTCGGGGACAGGTGGTAAGGTCAGGACAGGCGGCAATGGTTCGTGGTCAAGGGACGGAGGCAAGAGGTACAGATATGACAGACAAGGCTGAAGGAAACGCTTTCTCTAAAGACTCTAAAGATTATTATTATTTATTTTATAGTCTTGGAGGCGGTTGTGTGAGGAGCCTTTACCATTACAAATGCAGCTAAAGTATTTCCACAGCTTTCAAAATCTGGACACACTAGATCACCCCAGCAATATTATACAGCAAACTTTTCCTTTATCACTAGTGTTGAGCGATTGCGTTGCTATCGAGACGAGCGATAGTCGATAGTCAGCCGTATCGATAAGTTTCGTTAGTGAGCATCCGATTATGAGCCGATTACCATAAAAGTCTATGGTAGAGCAACAACACCTTCATTATTACACCCAAACAAGGCTGAGAAAGCTGAAATTAACATCCACAACAGTCAAATGGAGTACGTGCTGACATCTTAGGCAACACACTTAGGTTTATAAAAGTCACAGAAAAAAAGTCACCAGACCATTCACCTATCCCTGCCCTTGTACCACAGCAATTGACCCTTAAACCTGCATCAACCCACAAATTAAAAAGTGCCAGAAGGCAGTATGATTTGAACCATCATGTTACTTGAACTGGAACATTGAATATCCCTGTCCTGGAACCAGCATTGACCCCAAACCTGCATGCCCCCAGATTTAAAAAGTGCCGCAAAAAGGAGTCTTTCAACCACCATATTAGTTGAACTAGACACTAACATATCCTGTCCCTGGTACCGCAGAATACCATTAAACTTGTCTGACCCCAGTTTAAAAGTGCCAGAAAAAGGAGTCTTTTCAACCACCAATTTAGTTGAACTGGACATATACTGTCCCTGTCCCTGGCCACAGTAAGACCACTAAACCTGTCTAACCCCCAATTACAAAGTGCCGAAAAGGAGTCTTTCAACCACATTTTAGTTGAACTGGACCATTGACTAGAACTGTCCTGTGCCCAAGCATGACCCAGGGCCGAGTACAGTGGGTGTGGTGAGAGCCCAGCTGGCGTCCGTCATCTAATTAATCACGGCAGGATTAACTGCCCAGATGACGCGGCAGCAACAAAAAACTGTCGTGCTGAAGCAGAGTGGCGGAGCGAAGTGGGAGAACTCAGCCTTCCCTCAGATACACAGTCAAGACCTGGTAGCGCTTGTCCCTCCGTACGAGTGCGGACCATTGGAAGCTTCACTTGGAAATACTGGTGGTTTAACGCTCCTGTTTACACCCAGGGTGCCCTTTTTTCCATGTGCATTCTCTTTTCCTCATTTACTCAACGTGCTGGAGTAAAATGGTCTCTGTACTTTGTTCTCCTGTCCGTGCTCCATACTTCCATTAGTCCTCGAATAACCTACATACCGAGCGTCAAGTTTTTCCCTGTACCCCCTTGTACAATCAGGGGAATTTTTTTTAACCAGCTATTTGTAAATGCAAGTTTTTTCTAGTAGTTTAATACTAGAAAACACATTTTTAAAATAGTGATGAATCCCACCATGTCTTTGTTTCTCTTTTTTTGTTCATTGTATTAAATGGGTGTCTCATTACAGGGATGATAGCTATGTTAAAGATTCTTGCAAAACAAGGGTCATTTTGCAATATGTGTCCATTAACAGTGTCCTACCTAATAATGTTTCTGACAGCACCACACCCTTGACGCCACACTTGACAATTGTGAAGAACAAATGCTGTTAGAAACAACATTTTTTAAGAATAGGACCTGTAAGTATAGCTGCATGTCACAGCAAAATGCCCCCAAAAATTCAAAACATGACCCATGAGCCATTTTTGGACAAATGTGAAGAAACAAATGGTCTATTAGAAAACAACATTTTTTATGAATATGGACCTGTATTTAAAATATGCTGCATTTCAAAGCAAAATGCCCCCAAAAATTCAAAGCAATGACCCTTGAGCCACTGTTGGTCAATTGTGAAAGAACAAATGTCTGTTTAGAAGAAAACAACATTTTTTTATAATAGCCCTGTAGTATTTGCTGCAATTTCCAAGCAGCCAGACCCAAAAAATTATAAAAAAGACTTTCTCAGCCACTGTTAAAAATTGTGAGGGAGAAATGCCGACTTAGAAAGCCACATTTCCTGTTCCAAAGGACCATGAATATTTGCTGTATCTCACAGCAACATGACCCCAAAAAAATTGATAAATATGACTTCTCAACCACTAATAAAAATTGTGAGGGAGAAATGCCACTTTAAAGCCACATTTCTGTTCCAAAAGGACCATATTATAGCTGTATCTCACAGCAACATGACCTCAAAAACCATTGACAATGCGAAAACTTCTAGATAAAGTGAGTAAATGGAAATACTGTGATTTGTCATGAAACCTTTGCTGTCTTTTACAGTCTCCTCACAGCAAAAAGAGAATAAAAGAGGAAAGGAGAATAAAAATTGGCAGTAAGAAATGACATTTTAAAAAAAATTTTCAATAGACCAATTCTGTTGAAAAGGAATGTGAAGTAAGACCGTCCAAACCTAATCGGTGACCTCAGCAATTGTGGGGGGGGGGGCCAACAAAACATCATCAGAGATCCATGCCTGATTCATCCTTGAAGAAAGTCAAACAATCCACATTACTGTGGAAAGCCGATGGCGTTTGTCTGTAATGACACCCCACTGTGCTGAAGGTCCGCTCAATATGACGCTTGGCTTGCTGCAGGACACACCTCTTTGCTGACGAGCCAGCTTCGGCCATTCGTCCATTTTGGATACCCAGAAGTCTTGGTCGAAAACATGCCAAAAAAATCAGTGTTGAACGCAGATAGTCGTGCACCATGATCTTAAGCTGATCTCTGTGTGTTTTGGATGTGTGCCCTGCATTGCATGCGTTGGTGAGGTGGTAAACAAAGATTGCCAGAGGTCACCCATTAGGCTTCTGCCCACCTTGCCTGCATTGCCGCTACGCCTACTTGGCACTCTACCTGCTGTCACGTCGCTGATTTTGTTCCACCGTTGACATTTGGTGAACTGAAGCAGACTAAACAGATGTCTCCACGTTTGGATCAATCAGCTAGGTCTCCATTTCCTGCAATTTTACTCTCTAGTTGGGTGGGTGGAAGGAAAGTGCTGAGTTTTTTTGTTTTGTACCGTGATCCAGGAGGGTGGCCACCCAGTAACTGTTGTTCATTTTGATGGCCTTAATGCGAGTTGCATGTTGGAGGAAATGGAGCATCCCAAGCACTCATGTGAGAGATGGAGCCTTGATTTCCACAAGCCTCAGGTTCGAGGGGCACTAGCAAACTGATCTTCCTCATCCTTTCCTCCTCCGCCTCAAATTCACGCCAACCTCTTTCCAAGGCAGGAACGTCCGGTAACATCGGTGTCTAGGAAATCTCCCTCCTCCTTCCTCCTACTCCTCCTCCACTGCCTCCAGCACAGCTTCAACACAGCCCTGACTTCCTGAGATATGCACCTGGAGAGCTGATCGCCACCTGTCACTAGCTCTGGACCTCCGAACCACTGCCTAAAGAAGACCGATGAAATTGTTGAAACTGTCGGGCCTTGTGGATTTGACAGAAGAAAAGCTTCCGTGTCCGCATCTGTGTCCCGTCTCCTCCTCCGTCGCTGGCGGGACCTTTGTTTCAGAGTGTCCAACGATCGTTCCAGAACTAAGATCCCACAATGCTCCATGCTGACAAGGGCATTGTCCGCACTGACCATTTTGGTGGCTTCCTCAAAACTGGCAAGGATGGTGCAGAGCTCTTTCACCTGCCTCCACTCTCGTGGTTTCAACACCCCGAGGGCTGCAACCGCTGCTTGTCATGCCATGTGTCACTTCAGTACTGCGTAATGGCATTGCGCTGCTGCCACAATTCGCTGGAGCATTTGGGAGGGTGGAATTTCCAGCGTGTTGCACGTCAACAAATGAGACGGTTGACGGTGAGGCCGAGCTGACGCTGCAACGCAGGCCAGGCGAGACAAGCAGGTGGCGAACGTCGTAAGTCGAACTCAGACCTCAACCTTCTTCAGCAGGAAGTCCAGAACCCGGGTAGCTCTTTAGAAATTTCGTGGGACAACAAGGTTCATGAAAAATGTGCCAGGCAAGGGATGTGCTCCAGCCTACCGATCTTAGGGCGGTCCAGCAGATTTCAGCCCGTATATCGCAAGACCACCTTTCCTGGCACATGTTCTTGTCACCCAGCCAGCGCTTGGTCTCGTTGGGAGAGCCGTCCACAGCTCCTGACCTGTGTGTGGACGTCCCTCCAAGCAGATTAATTTCAACACGCCTGGGGTCTCTGGGCACGTGATGCCACCAGGAGACCTTGGGGAAAGAACCCCTGCACCTCCTGCGGTTTTGAAGAGCGTGCGCCGAGCCTGAAGCCACCGTCCATCCCCAGAGACATCCACCCAGCTCACCCAGTGAGCTGTCACAGAGAATAGCGGCCTTGGCCTGCTTACCTAGTCATGTGTCGGTGGTGAGATGGACTTTTCCGGACACAATGCAGACTACGCGCTTGAAATTTAGATGACACTGGCCTGTCAGGGCGGGACGCTTTTCTGGCAAAGAAATGCCTGCAAGGCATCTGGTATTGGGGGCAGGCGAGGGCCATTGACGTGGCGAAACCCATCCTGTGTTCCACCAGACGAAAGGCAACATTACCAATGCCAAAAGCCTGGCAATGCCGGACATTCAGGCTTTTGGCCTTGGGAAGGTTTGGGTTAAAGTGTTTCTTCTGCTCCCAAACCTGGAAGACAGACGGCTGGCTGCTAGACTGGCCGCTGTACGGCGTGCAGGGTGTGATAGTGGTTGGAGGCCCGGCGTCGGTCTGGCCTTTTTTGCCAAAGTTTCCCTCCATGCACTCATGCATTCACTGCATGTGACTAGACATGTTGGTGGTGGATACCCTTAAGGTCTTGCCTCTCCTTATGCGTTTACGGCAAAGGCGCATATGACATCGCTGGTGAATCAGGCTTGCCTCAAAGAAGGCCCCAGCTGAGAGGTCCTGGACCTTTTTGACTGCGATAAGCGAGGAGCGGATTTAGCGCTGACCGTGGCTGGCGGAATCATATCAGCGACTTCTGCGACCGCCCTCTCCCTTTTTGTGCGGGACCCGTATTGACACTACCCCATCGTCTTCCTCCTCTTCCCACTGATGAAGCACCTCGCCAAGAAAATTCTGCGGAACAAGACCAGATGGATCTGCAATGACGTCATCCATCATCATCATCCACACAGGTGACTTGGTCGTACACACTGACTTTCTGCATCCAGAAGCTGCGGGCTACAAGCAAGGGGCCACTGCCAAGGCGTTGCCGACCGCCATGGTATTTTGCCGATTTGACCGCTTCCTTCACCTCCTCTGATGGCATCAGTAACTGGGCGTCAGAGCAGACCTAAATCATCCTCTTTATTTATAACATGCCTTCAGACCCCAACCGCAATTTTGTCATCAAAAGGTCTTCAGACAATGGATTATCCACAGTGTTGGTACACGAGTTTTGACTTTGGGGCTGCATTCATGTTGGACGGATTCTTGATGTTCTGATGACGACATTTGTGGCCGTGACTGCAGGACTAGGAGGTAAGACTGCAGATGCAGGTTGCATTAACCACTGAATGACAGATTGGCGACCGATGTCGTGTACTTAGATTCACAGGGCCCCTGACCCAGCGATGACAGCCTCACGTCCTGCAACTGCCGATCCGCTTGCATGCGTGTTGTCGCCAGCACTGGAAGTAGTCACCATCTCTCGTAACCTCTACCTCCATGTTGCTACCCCCACATTAGCTCGCTTACCTCCAGCATTTCGCTCCCATGTTTCAGAAATATAAAAATTTGAGAAGGTTGGAATAGTTTTGAAAGTGCTCTTATTAAAAGACGGCAATCACAGCTATTCTCAATCCCTCTAATCAAGAAAAACAAAATTGCTGGATACAAATTTAACGCGCAAGGTGTCTATCAACAAATCTGACTGGGCCAAAAGTTCAAAAAACACGTATCTGTATGTTTTGGGTATAACAAACCGTTTTTTTTGCACCTTTCAATTCACCTGGGTGAATATAGAATTGCCTTTTTAAGATTTACGTAGCTGCTGCGTCAATGAACAATGCTGGGTGCGCAAAAGTCAAAAAAACACTTAACTGTTATGTTTGGTATAATAACGATATTTTTGCACTTCAATTCACCTGTGTTGAATATAGAATTGCTGTTTTTAAAGATTTACGTAGATGCTGCTCAATGAAACAAATGCTGTGCGCAAAGTCAAAAAACACGTAACTGTGATGTTTTCGTATGATACACGGTATTTTTGCAACAAACAGACCTGTGCTGACACAAGATTGCTGTATTGTAATTAACTGCAAGGTGGATATATCAACAGTCACAGTTGTAATGGGTAAAGATTTTGAAAATGAACACACTATCTGAAATGTATACTGATAATAAAAGTGGAGTTTTGCAGCTAACAAAGGAGACCCTGCAGTTACTAGAAAATGATTTTACCAATATAAGTTCAGGCTGCCCAATATCCAGGAAATATTTCAATAGCAAACTGTAATAATAAAGATATTCCACTACAATGTCCTACACAATGTCTTGGTGAACTTTATCCAGTTTCTTTTAAATTAGATAAGCTTGTCTGTTTTCGCCCGCGGCCCCCCCCCCACCCCCCGCTCCACCGCCGTGAATTTACAGCGGTAGATTGCTGCAAAATAAAATTCTCTAGCTAACTACATAAAATGTTCAATCTCTAATCTAACTAAATTTGAAGGATCACTGCTAAGAGGAGAGGTTTCTCTGTGCAGGAAATAGACTAATTTCGGTCTGAGGCTGTATGGCCACAGCATAGCGCAGGTCCTATCCCTATGAACCTGAGAGAACTGAAGGCTGAAACAGGAAACGCTGTTCGATGTAAAACGAGGTCATTGATTTTTCCCAGCCAATCGCACCATACACATCCCAGTCATGACGTCCCGGCACACACATCTCACCCTGCTCTATTCTGTAATCTGATCTTGCTGGCCGCCAAAATGACAGGAAGCGCCGACAAAAGGCGCGATCTTAAATAGATGATGCTCCAATTTTAACCTTAATTATCGCAAGATGTGAAGTTTTTTGTTTAACTTTCGAGCACCATAAAAAACCTTGCCGATTCAACTTGTCGATAATAATCGCTCAACACTATTTTATCACCTAGTTATCTGGTTTCATGAAAAATGACGTTTAAAAAAATCAACTTGCTTTCTTAAACCACTTGAAATCTGTGTGATTAATTTTGTTCCACCCGGTAACAGGGGAGGGAGCCACAGAAGGACTTGTGTTTTTCTTTTGTAATTGGACATCCGAATCACAATCCAACATACTGAAGAAGTTCTATCCCAAAGCAGGTTTAGCAGCATTTGCTTTTGCTTCTTATGTTCTGTCCCCATTCCAGTTTTGTACTGAATTCCATCAACCAATGGCACAGAAATTGCAAAATAAGCACCTAAAAAAATTCCCTGTATTCATGTCCCTCCTTCAGTTCAAGTTCCATAGCAGCATTGAACAAAACTTGTATAAGACAGAAACGTAATCAAACCGCACCACTTTATACTTCATGAGTGTTGAAAGGTACTGCTGTCTCTCCTCAACGTCTTGGATGCAAGAGGCTGACCGCTCGCCAAAAAACCTCCAATTTATGCACTCTCCACATCAATACTGCAAGAAGCAGGGATGTCTGCCCCACCTCTTTCGTTCCATGTATCTGCTGACTGTCCTCAAATGTTCGTCCCTTCGTTGTATAGTGCGCTGAGCCCAGACCACATACTAGTTCTCTGGCTGAGGGAACTGAACGGGACAGAGGCGGGTTACATAGTTACATAGTTACATAGTTAGTAGGTTGAAAGAAGACACATGTCCATCGAGTTCAACCAAGGGTGGGAACATGTGGGTGAGGGAGAGAGACAAGGACGTAAAGCCCAGGCTCTCCATTGGTTAATGCCCCGAAACCCACAAGGCAAGCACCAACCTGCTCCAGTATAGACCCTATATCTGACCCCCAAGCCGCCACCGGCCAGATCCAGAATTTTACCTACTACGTACGCATTAATATTCTTTAGTTCCAGGTAGGTACTAACCCTTTTTCTTGAAACTCTCTACAGTTCCTGCTGTGACCAGCTCCTCAGGCAGGCTATTCCACAGATTTACAGTTCTTACAGTGAAGAACGCTCTTTTCCTCTGGAGATTAAATCTTTTTTTCTCTAGTCGAAGGGGAATGTCCCCTTTTTTGAGGGGCTTCACCTGAAATAATTTTTCCCCATACTTTTTGTAGGGACCATTTAATATTTTATATAAATTAATCATGTCCCCCCCCGAAGCCGTCTTTTCTCAAGACTAAAAAATTTCAATTCTACTAACCTTGCCTCAAACTAAGATGCTCCATTCCCCTTATAAGTTTGGTTGCTCGTCTTTGTACTCTCTCTAGCTCTTTTTACATCTCTTCTATAAACTGGGCCCAGAACTGAACAGCATATTCTAAGTGAGGTCGCACCAATGCTTTGTACAGCGGTAAATGACATCCTTGTCCCGCGAGTCCATGCCTCTTTTAATACACGCCAATATCTTACTGGCCTTAGGGCAGCTAAATTGACATTGCATGCTGTTCGTATTTTATGATCTACAAGAACGCCCAGATCTTTCTCAACAAGCGATTCTCCAAGTTTTTCTCCCCCTGGGACATATGATGCCTGTATATTATTTCTCCCCAATGCAGAACCTTACATTTTTCCACATTGAACCCCATTTGCCAAGTGGATGCCCAAGCACTCAGTGTGTCCAGGTCTGTTTGCAATTTATGAGCATCTTCCATAAATTGCACTACCCTACATAGCTTGGTGTCATCTGCAAAAATCGAAACCGTGCTATTGATCCCTTCCACTATATCGTTAATAAATACATTAAATAAAAAAGGACCCAATACTGAGCCCTGCGGCACACCACTCTCAACCGGGGACCACTCAGAGTAGGATTCATTTAACCACCACTCTCTGAGTACGTAACAAAATGAGAGCCGCTGAGCTTTCCCGGCCATGCCAACTAAGGTTGTGTCTGACGAAACCACTGACTCTTGACTGGGGTAGTCAATGTCATCTGGGATGAGGTTGATGACCTATTCAACCAATCAAGAACCCTTGGGTTGTGGTAAACCCACACGGCCACTAGATGACACCGGCAGTTTCTGGCCTACCAGTTACCCTCAGCGACGTCCCCTTATTGTTCTGCGAATTGTGCCTGCTCCAGGAATATTTGTGCCACTGCCACTTGCATGTGAAGAGCCTTCCACCTCTCTGTCTGACATACTGTTTCTTCAAAAATGTACAGACTCTGTTTAATGAAGATATCGGGATATAATAAATACACACCCCAGTGTTTAAATCCAAATTAACCCACTAACGGGGCTTGGTAACCCTTGGATAAAAAATTGCGCTACAGAAATCACCAGGAAAAAATTAACTGGTATGTGGCGTATAAAGACGCAGTGTATTTTACTGATTATGAAAGCACAAACATGCTTAAATAACCCTTGGATATAAATTGCACTACAGAAATCACCAGGAAAAATTGAACTGGTATGTCACGTGTAAAAACGGCATGTATTTTATTGAATATGAAAGCACAAACAGGCTTAAATAACCCTTGGATATAAATTGCGCTACAGAAATCACCAGGAAAAAATTAACTGGCATGTGGCGTGTAAAAACGCTATGTATTTTACTAAATATAAAAGCACAAACAGGCTTACATAACCCTTGGATATTCAATGCTCTCCAGAACTGACCAGATGGCAATACAATGTATATGGGGCAGAATTAGACCCATCCTGGACTTGAATTACAATAACCCACAAACTGAATCAAAATGATAATGGAAGAGGAGCAGTCTCTGATAAAAGCAGTGACACCCGCCAAAAAAACATCGCTGTTAAAAACAAATTTCTTTTGTGTGAGATCTCTGCAGCAGCACACAACCCGAGAGCAATGTAGCAGCCAGAAATGGCGTCCGGGACTTAATAGTGCCTGTGACATCACAGGTTTCCCGCTGGCCCTCTGATTCGCTTCATCTCTGCACATGACATTGAGGGTACTCCTTTCTTCCTCCCAGACTTGTTTGCATCATGTCACGCCATGTGCTGGTGGCCATTTTAGCAATAAAAATCATGCTTCGCTCCCGCGAATCACCCCAAACGTCGACTTCGTGCAGAATGGAAGTTTTCCTGAAATTCTAAACGAATTCCACTTCGTTAGAGTCGATTCGCCCATCTCTAGTCCCTAAGTGTAAGTTCCCCCTCTCCACTCCTGGCAATGCCCGTGTGGATCATGACGGATGCTGGACGCTCGTTTCAGGCCTCAGCTTTCTTGGATTCCAGCTCTGCAGGGAACTTCATTCATACCTCTCTGGTGATATAGTATCACCTCCCAGTAGTCCGCCTGGAAAAACCACTGGTGATCGCTTCGGTTAATGGGGAGTTCCTGAGTAATTTCATCTTGTACGCTACCAGACCAGTCTCTCTCCAGGTGGGGGCCCTGCACAAAGAGAGGATTGAGTTCTATGTACTTCCGCGGTCTACTTCGGCGATTCTTCTGGGACTGCCCTGGCTGCAATACCATGCCCCTACGCTCGATTGGAAGACTGGAGAAGTCATTCGCTGGGGACCGGACTGCCAGAATCGATGTCTCCCGGTGCATTCCGTCTCTCCGTTAGCACCACACAAACCGCTGCCTGGACTGCCCGCTGCATACCTGGTCTTTGTTGACGTCTTTTCCAAGAAACAAGCGGAAACCCTTCCTCCTCACCAGCCGTACGACTGCCCCATTGATCTGTTGCCCGGTACCAGTCCCCCTAGGGGCCGGGTCTATCCGCTGTCAGTGCCAGAAACCCAAGCTATGTCTGCCTACATTCAGGAGAACCTCTGGAAGGGGTTAATTCGCAAGTCCTCTTCCCCAGCGGGCGCTAGGTTTTCTTCGTGGAGAAGGCGGGTCCCTGCGGCCCTGCATTGACTATCGGGGCCTCAATAAAATTATGGTAAAAAAACGATACCCTTTGCCCTTGATCACGAAGCTATTTGACCAGCTCCATGGTGTGAAGATCTTCTCCAAGCTGGACTTGCGGGGTGCCTACAACCTCATCCGCATCTAGGAAGGGGATGAATGGAAAACTGCCTTTAACACGTGGGACGGGCACTTCGAGTACCTGGTCATGCCCTTCGGACTGTGTGACGCCCAAGCAGTCTTTCAGGAGTTTTTTAACGACATTTTTAGAGACCTCCTCTATACCTGTGTCGTGGTTTACCTGGACGACATCCTGGTATTCTCTGCCAATTTGGAGACTCATCGCCTCCATGTTCGCCAAGTGCTGAAACGTCTGCGTGCTAACCGCCTCTATGCCAAGTTAGAGAAATGCCTTTTCCTTGGCTACATCATCTCGGACAAGGGTTTACAGATGGAGCCTGAGAAGTTGTCTGCCATTCTGCAGTGGCCAAGACATCACTTTTTAGGCTTCTCCAACTATTATCGGCAGTTCATCGCACATTACTCCACGTTGGTGGCACCCATTGTGGCGTGTATTAAGAAGAACTCCAATCCTAGGCAGTGGCCGCCAGAGGCCGAGCAAGCATTCGCCAAACTTAAAGCCGCTTTTGCCTCTGCACCCATTCTGACCCGATCTGACGCCGAGAAGCCATTCTTTCTGGAAGTCGATGCATCCTCGTATGGAGCCGGCGCGATCCTTATGCAAGAAGGGCTTAAGGACAAGATGGTTACCTGTGGATTCTTCTCCAAGACTTTCTCCCCGGCAACGAAGAATTACACCATTGGGGAACAGGAGTTGCTGGCTATCAAATTGGCTTTGGAGGAATGGAGTTACCTCCTTGAGGGAGCATGACATACCATCACCGTTTTCTCCAATAATAAAAACCTCTAGCACCTCCAATCGGCCCAACATCTCAATCCGCACCAAGCCAGGTAGTCCCTCTTCTTTTCACGCTTCGATTTTCAGATACACTTTCGGCCTGCAGAGAAGAATGTCAAAGTTAATGCCCTCTCCTGTGCCTCCGATGATTGGGGAGGAGGCCATCCCTCAACATATAATATCTCCTGTGTGTCTGATCTCTGCAGCCCCGGTGGACCTTCAGGGTATTCCACCCGGGAAGACATTTGTGCGTCCTGCGCTCCGCAGGAGAATTTTGAAGTGGGGACATTGCTCTCGAGTGGCCGGCCACCCAGGTGCTCGTAAGACATTTCTTCTGATCTCTCGTTTCATGGCCGGACCTTGCGAAGGACGTCAGGTAATTTGTGAAGTCCTGTGTTATTTATGCTCTTGACAAGATTCCTCGGCACAAACCCTCTGGTTTGCTGCAACCACTGCCTATCCCCAGTACTCCTTGGTCACATGTGGCGATGGACTTCATCACGGACCTCCCTCCTTCTTCGGGTAACACCGTCATCTGGGTGGTCACAGACCATTTTTCTAAAATGGCGCATTTCATACCCTTGCGAGGTTTACCCTCTGCTCCTCGCCTGGCCAACCTATTTTTTCTGCACATCTTCCGTCTGCATGGACTTCCTAAGCATATTGTTTCGGATCGGGGTTCCAGTTAGTTTCCAGATTCTGGCGGGCCCTCTGCTCTCAGTTACGGATGAACCTGGATTTCTCCTCAGCTTACCAACCGCAGACAAATGGTCAAGTGGAGAGAGTCAACCAGGTCCTGGGTGGCTATTTGCGTCACTTTGTCTCGACAGGATGACTGGGCCAGCTTACTTTCTTGGGCAGAGTTTTCGTATAACTCCTTGGACTCTGAGTCGGCAGGCGCTTCTCCCTTCTATATGGTGTATGGCCGGCATCACCGCCCTTCGCTCCCGTTACCATTCTCGTTCGAGATTCCTGCAGCCGATGACTTGGTCCAGGATTTGATGACCATTTGGGAACAGAAGCGCCAGTCTCTGCATCAAGCTTCCATATGCATGAAGTTGCAAGCTGACAAAAATAGAATGCCTCCCCCAGTCTTCTCCCCGGGTGATAAAGTTTGGTTGTCCGTTAAATATATTCGACTCAAGCTCCCCAGCTACAAACTAGGCCCCCGTTACGTAGGTCCGTTCGAAGTCCTCAAGCGCATCAACACCGGTGTCCTATAAACTCCAGCTTCCGCCTACCATGTGCATTCCCAACTCCTTCCATGTCTCCTTGTTAAAACCTGTGGTCCTGAATCGTTTTTACCGAAGGACTGCCCCTTCATCTTCCATAGCTGAGTCCACCAATATCTTTGCTATAACAGAAATCTTGGATGTAAAGATGATCAGGTGTAAGCACCATTTCCTGATTGACTGGAAGGGATTCGGGCCTGAAGAGAGGACATGGGAGCCGGAAGCCAACATCTTGGACCGTGAGTTGGTGCAGAAATTTCTCCGGGCCAGAAAGAAGAGGAGGCCAAAGGGGGGGGGGAACTGTCACGACTGGCGCCGAAGCCCGCGAGTCGGGCTGTGGGTGCATTCGTAGCCCTGAAGGCAACCCCGGTCCTGGAGTAACGGGCGCCATGCTCCGTGGTGCAGGCCTAGGCCACACATACTCACCGTGCTGCGCTCCTGTGTTTCCGCATCCTCTTGACGGTCGCTGTGCGCGTTCCCATTCCCTGGGGCGCACGCGCCCCAGCTTGCTCTGATTTAAAGGGCCAGCGTGCCGGTAATTGGTCTTGCCGGCCGCTGACCCTATTTAAGGGTTTCACTTCCTCCAAGCCCTTGCTGGATCTTCATAGCTCTTGCCTGCAGAGATAGCCTACTGCTAGTGTTCTCCGCATACTGTACTGTTGATTCCTATCGCCTGTCCTTGGACCTTCGGTGCTTGACCTGTCCTGTCCGCCGGTCATGTCTTCGAATCGCCCATCGAACCTGTACCTCTTCGCACCTCGACTGCCTCTGCAAGCTAGTCGCGTCTGGGGTAGCGACTTGGTGGAATCCCACCGCAGCAAGACCATCCCACTTTGTGGCGGGCTGTGGTGAAAACCGGGACCCACTTAGATTCCGCTCCCGGGCGCGGCTTACGCTATCCCTTGCGTGGGTCCAGTGGATCCACATCCTGCCGAGCGTAACATATAGACATAGGATATGAGAGTACTTTCTCTAATACCCACAATGCACATTACAACCACATTCATCATATTACACGCTTACCTTACATATTACCTCTGGCAGGAGAAGGTGCATGACATCAGTCAGGGGAGAACATTGCACGTTATAGAAGCACATTAATAACATACCTCAAGAGCATAGGTTAACAGCATATAAACTTTATATAACATGCATTTTTGGCTCCGTACTTGAATCCTAGAACTTGGGAAAGAGAAACACAAATAGAATAGTGTCCATGGCAGTAACCACTGGTCCTCTTCAGGCACATGCACAAACCTAAAAGAAGAAAGGGTCAAAGGCCATGGCATCTGCGCACAATGGGCAATTGCGCAGTACAGGTGAAACATGCCACTTTCCTAAAGTGCAACCCCTGAGACTACAATACCCTGTAATGGGGTATTACAAATCCACCTATTAGAGGTGGTGACAGACTTAAAAAAGTGACTTAAAGGAGAGGCCTTTTGGATTTTTGAATTGGGGACCCGTTATCCATCAGGTCTCAATTAAAAGTCACATTTAATCTATTTGTTTTAGTTGCACTGATGGTAATGATGCATAATGTCCTAATACATTGACTTATCAATACTATTCAATATGGTCATAATTGTTTTCTACCTGACATTATTGTGGAGTCATTCTTTTTTTTTATATAGTTTATTATGTGTACATCTCTTTTTGGATGGGGCATGGTAATCCATATATAGATATATATATTTACCATATTTTATTTTTTTTTTGCTAAGTAGTACAATCCTAAATACAGGCAGTCCCCGACTTACGTCGTTCCGACTTGCGTCTGTCCCCTAGTTACGAATGGGACATAAGCCTGGAACACAGCACAGGAGATGTTATAACTGTTTTCTGCTTGCCGGGAGGTCTTCCTCCCCCTCTCTCTTCCCCCCCTCCTTCCTGTTGATATAGCTAATCTCTGCTCACATAGTGCAGGTGTCCGCTGCTGGCTTGTGGAGGAAGCAAGCTCCGTGCTGCACAGACATGGCAGGAGAGCAGTGTAATCACTGTCTCTCCTACACTCACCGGCCACTTTATTAGGTACACCTGTCCAACTGCTCGTTAACACTTAATTTCTAATCATCCAATCACATGGCGGCAACTCAGTGCATTTAGGCATGTAGACATGGTCAAGACAATCTCCTGCAGTTCAAACCGAGCATCAGTATGGGGAAGAAAGGTGATTTGAGTGCCTTGAACGTGGCATGGTTGTTGGTGCCAGAAGGGCTGGTCTGAGTATTTCAGAAACTGCTGATCTCCTGGAATTTCACGCACAACCATCTTTAGGGTTTACAGAGAATGGTCCGAAAAGAAAAAACATCCAGTGACGGCTCAGTCCTGTGGGAGAAATGCATAATGTTATGCCAGAAGGTCAAAGTGAGAATGGCATACTGTTTCGAGCTGATAGAAAGGCAACAGTGCTCAAATAGCCACTCCGTTACAACCATAGGATAGGCAAAGAGCATCTCTGAACGCACAGTACGGGTAAACTTTGAGTGCAGTAGGGCTACAGCAGCAAAGCACCACACCGGGTTGCCGACTCCTTCCAGCTAAGAACAGGAAACTGAGGCTCCAATTTGCCCAAGCTCATCGAAATGGACAGAGAAGATTGGAAAAACGTTGCCTGGTCTGATGACTCCTCTATTTCTGCTGACGAATTCGGATGGAGGGTCATGAATTTGGCATCAACACAAGAAACATGGATCCATCCGCCTGTACAACGGTCAGCTGTTGGTGGTGGTGTCATGGTGATGGGGAATATTTCTTGACTCTTGTGGGCCCCTTGTACATTGAGCATCGTTGCAACACCTGGGAATCATGCCACAGAATTGAGCAGTTCTGAGCAAAAGGGGTCCAACCCGTTACTAGCATGTTACCAATAAAGTGCCGTGAATAATCTGGATTGTGACTGTGGGCTTTAGTGGAGGAGGGGAGGGCAGCGTAGCAACATCCCTGAGCGACACATGTGCTGCTCCCCTCCATCTAACCCCCACTGCACAGAGCAGCCCCATCAGTTGTATTTTATAGGCAGGCTGACAGTTATGTATACTGTATTCTAACTAATGTCCCACAATATTACATAACTGCAGACTGATTGTCAGCTCAGTGGGTCAGTATTGTATATTACATTATAAATATATATTACTTATATGATACTGACCCACAGAGCTGACAATCAGTCTGAAGTACTATAATATTGAACGGCATTGTTGGTCAGTATTACATCAGTCTGCACAATAAATTTATATTACTGACCCACAATGCTATTCAATATTATCCAGGGGCGTCGCTTGGCAGTTTTATCCAAGGCGCAAGCCCTGGATAATACTAGCTGTGCCCCGATCCTCGGCGAGCTCCAGGCCGCTGCCGTGGGCCTGGAGTGCCGATGGTCTGTTCAACTGTATGTGCATCCGCTGGGCACACATACAGATGAGGGCTTCCGTGGAGCAGAGAGTGAGCGCTCCCTGCTCCGCGGAGTTACCCGGCGAGTTACCGGGAAGAAGATGGAGTCCAGTGGGGACTTCAGGGAGTGAGAGAAAGGTGAGTACTGGTGTTTTTTATTTTATATATGCCCTATTACCTACCTACCTATACAGGGGAGCCTATTAATAAATATATACTGGGGCCCTATTACCTGCCAACCTATACTGTCAAGCCTATTACCTATTAACTCCTTAAGGACCCAGCCAGTTTTGGCCTTACTGACACAGCCCTATTTTTTTAAATCTGGCATGTGTCACTTTAATAAGAATAACTTTTTAACACTTTTACTTATCCATGTGATTCAGAGAATGTTTTCTCATGACACATTGTGCTTTAAGATAGTAAGAAATTTTGGTCTATACAATCCTTGTTTCTTTGTGAAAAATATCAAAATTTTGTGAAAATTTGGAAAAATGTGTCATTTGGAAAGTCCCAAAATTTCTGTGTGCAAAACAGATAATTATTCACCACAAAATAGTTTATAACTAGCAACTACCATATGTCCACTATAGGTTGGCATAATTTTTTAAATGTCTTTTTTTTTTTTTTAACGACTTTTAGGGGCTTAGAAACTTAGTAGTAATTTCTCACATTTTCAAGAAAATTTGCAATATACATTTTTTTTAGGTACCGCACCAGTTCTGACATGGCTTTGAGGGGCCTGCATGTTAGATACCCCCATAAATGACTCCATCTAAGAAACTAGACCACTTAGAGTATTTACAACAGTGTTTAGGAAGTTTGTTAACCCTTTAGGTATTTCACAGAAATTAAAGCGAAGTGGAGGTGAAATTTCAAAATTTCACTTTTTTTTGCAGATTTTCAATATTTATCTTTTATTCACTGCAATACGGTAAATGTGACCAGGTAAATGCAACTTAATATCAATTCCCCCGGTCTGCCATTTTTTAGAGATATCCCATATGTGGCCCTAGTGTGCTATTTGGCTAAACCCCAAACCTCAGAATAGGAGGAGCACCTACCAGATTCTGGAGTCTCATTTTCAATACGATTTTATTTAGGGGCCATTTCAGGTTTGAGGAGACCCTAAGGTGCTAAAACTTAATAAACACCCCAAAAAAGATCCCATATTGGAAACCAAACCCCTTAAGGAATATGTCCAGGGGTGCAGTGAGTATATCGACCCCACAGGTGATTCACAAATTATTTTTAGCATTAGGCTGTGAAAATTATTTTTTTTTTTTTCCAGCAATCTGTTATTTAAGCTTAAAATGTTTCATATTTACAAGGAATCCTGGAAGAAAAAGCACCTAAAAATTTGTTACACAATTTCCTCCAAGTTTGGCAATACCCTACATGTGGGTGTAAACTGCTATTTGGGCGCATGTCAGGGCGTACAAGGGAGGGAACGCTATTTGGCTTTTGGAGCGCAGATTTTGGTGGGGCCATGTCGCATTTGCAAAGCCCCCAAAGAACCAGAACAGGTGAAACCTTCCAGAAGTCGCATAATTTTAGATTCAACACCTCTCATGGATCTCATATGGGGGTGTATTGTGCATTTTGGGTATGCCAAATAGAAAAGACAGTCCACGCAATAGTATTTTACGTCAATGATACTTTTCTTTTTACTTAGCTCAATTTTTGTCCCATAAATTTCAGGGTATAATCACACTGATACAGGCTATAACAGAGTAAAAACCTATGACATGTTATGCAGTAGGAATAAGATCCTTAAATGTAGATAACACTTAGCTTATCTTCATAGTGTTAAAGTCCTCCAAGGGTATAAGCAGATGAGAGAAACAAAGCAGAACTCTGAGCGCCAAGCTCAACACGAGGAATGCCGAACACCCATGTGTGACGTTTCGGAGGTGTGTCCTCCTTCTTCAGACAGCGTCATTTGACGATATCCCCCGGTTGTGACACAACTGGGGGATATCGTCAAATGACGCCGTCTGAAGAACCGGGGGACACACCTCCGAAACGTCACACATGGGCGTTCGCCGTTATTCCATTTTATGTGCTGCGGGAATCTTAATTCTGTGATTTTTTTTACGCCGTTCACCGTGTACGGGTAAATTAACATTATAAATTTATAGGGCAGGTAGTTACGCACGCGGTAATACCAAATATGGGTACATTATTTATTTTTGATGTTTTTGGGGGCGATTGGCATTTGTAAAGGGGAAAAGGGCGGTGTACGTGTTTTTTATTTTATTTTTCGTGTTTGTGTTTTACTTATTTTTCACTTTTTTTACTTTTTCACATTTCTTTTTACTTTTCCTCATAGGGGATTTGAATGAGTGATCTTTAGATCTCTCATTCAATAGGAATCACTACACAGCTTGTTGCTGTATACTGGTTCCTATGGCAACTGTCACTCACAATACCGGGCCATGCCCACATGGCACGGCCGGGTGTCGTGACATCACAGACAACCCGGAAGGCATTCTATGCCTTCCGTGCTGTCTGTCAGCACACAGCAGCCGTACGGATAGTGCGCTGCTGTCGCCGACAGACGCAGGAGGAGATCGTTCCTCCTGCGTCTCCCTTAGTTATTGCGACCTATCAGTCGTGATAATTAAGGGTTTAATCGCCCCCCCCCCCCCCCCTGGAGTGATCTCGGGTCGGGGTTGACGCTGAGGGATGTCAGATGTAATATACAGCTGACATACCGCGCCGATCGCGCAAACCGCAAACTCTGCATTAGAGTTCACGTGATCCTCAGGACGTATGCATACGTCCAGGTGCGTTGACCCCCAAACGACCTTGACGTCCAAGGTCTTTAAGGTGTCACTAAACATATACTGGGGCCCTATTACCTGCCTATCTATACTTGGGAGCCTATTACCTGTTAATAAATATATACTGGGGCCCTATTACCTGCCTACCTATACTGGGGAGCCTTTTACCTATTAATAAATATATACTGGGGCCCTATAACCTACCTACTGATACTATGGAGCCTATTATCTATTAATAAATATATACCGTGGCCCTATTACCTACCTACTGATACTGGGGAGCCTATTACATATTAATAAATATATACTGGGGCCCTATTACCTACCTACTTATACTGGGGAGCCTATTACCTATTAACATACTTGCCAATTTTTGAAAGTGGGAAGGTGGGAGATTTGAAGCTGTGTCTGCGTCATAAATGTGCATGACCACGACCTCTTGTTGTTGAGCCACAGTTACACTACGTCCAACTGTGTAACGGCTCTGGAAGAAAGCTAAATTAGGGCTTTGGCGTCACCCAGCTTTCCTGGATTGTTGGATAGCCTATTCAGCATCCAGGAGAGCTTGAAGATACTGCCAAACTGAACCTAAACCATTACATTACATTCAATATTTCTACCATGCAGTGATTATATAGTGGTTGTAGCCAGTGTACACAGGCTCTACGGACTGTACATTACCTTTATACAGTAACCATATAGTGTTAGACACCCTGTGTACACAGGCTCTGCAGACGTTTAATTGAATGCAGTGCAGTAACATCTAGGGACTCACCAGAGACATCTCCTGTGACTGGAATTGTTATCTTTCCCTTTTCTTTTCCATCCTGTCCAGACCGCCATGATGACTTCTTCCAACCAGGACTCGTCCCTGCAAAATATACCACACAAACATCTTGGAATTCTATTTTTTCCAGCACTTCCCTACCTGTGGCCACCTCTGTAAAAACTCCACATGGAGTTTTTGTGTGGCATGAAACACATTGGAGGCTGTCTGAGCGCAACCCTGTGGGGTCTGTGAGGATCTTTATACCTTCGTCACTATTATGAGAGTGACCCCGCGTTCCATCCACATCAGCGGGTTTTGTGTACGGCCCTGACCTCAGATCACAGGGAGTCTAGTAGTCCGGGGCTCGCATTCCCTTTATATATATACTCCTGTGTCGTCCCCATCGCGATGGCACTGCTCTTACCATATTAAAGGAGAGCTGGAGGGTTTTTGTGCCTTTCTGTGTGTCCGAGCGGTCAGACGCACTCATGCTATTCCATACAACTCTATGATGAACTATGCCCCAGACCTCAGCTTCTTCCCTCGTCTATATCCCAGAGCTCAGCTTCTCTCTTCCTATATACCCCAGAGCTCAGCTTCTCTCCTCTTATATACCCCAGAGCTCAGCTTCTCTCCTCCTATATATCCGAGCTCTCTCCTTCTTACAGATGCTCAAGTTCAGCATCTCCCCCTCCTATATACGCCCTGAGCTCGGTTTCTCTCCCTTCTATAAACCTTAGGGCTCAGCTTCTCTCCCCTACTGAGTCCTGCACCTAAACCTGCTCTAATCACATTCACTTCCCAGCAGAGGACTTCTGCTCTTCTGAGATGTCAGCTGATTGCGAGATTGTCAGATTATTGGAGTTTCTGGATGATCAAATGCAGAAGGTAATACATTTCCCTCTCATCAGCCATAAATCTTGAATCTGACGGTGCCCAGAACATTTGGGCATCGTATGCATCAATGCTCTGTGCACAGATAAGGGTCACAGGTGATGTCGGCTTACAGAACAGCAGGACAATTAGGGCGCAGCTGGGAAAGTGAGCACCAGCGTATTGGACCTCTTCTAATGGAAGCTCCTCTTCAGGGCACCCCCAAAAGAGCAGGGGCGCAGTGAGAACGCAGATGCTTGAGGAATGGGTGTGTGAGATCAAAGGAACAGCGTGTAGGACTGTTACTGACTGTTACTGACTTCTGCTTAATTACTTACCGAGCGTCCCTGCTTCAGGCAGCGTGCATGACCCAAAAACGCCATGTGCGCTGCTTTCATTTCGGCGGGAGATTTCGCTGACCCGCCTGGGGCCGGGACATGACCCCCATTTGCGGGAGAATCTCACCCAAATCGGGAGGGTTGGCATATATGCCTATTAATAAATATATACTGGGGCCCTATTACCTACCTACCGATACTAGGGAGCCTATTACCTATTAATAAATATACTGGGGCCATATTACCTGCCTGTATATACTGGGGGCCATATTACCTGCCTGTATATACTGGGGGCCATATTACCTCCCTGTATATACTGGGGGCCATGTTGCCTGGCTGGTTGTATACTGGGGCCATATTACCTGCCTATATATATTGGGGGTCTTATTACCTGCCTATATATACTGGGGGCCCTATTACCTGCCTAGCTATATACTGGGGGCCCTATTATCTAGCTATATATACTGGGGGCCCTATTATATATCTATCTATCTATCTATCTATCTATCTATCTATCTATCTATCTATCTATCTATCTATCTATCTATCTCTATCTATCTATCCATCCATCTATCTATCTATCTATCTATCTATCTATCTATCTATCTAGCAATAAGGTAAAAATATGGAACTACGGTGCTCTTGGAGAATAGATGATTAAACACTTTACTTTACAAGAGTGTTTATTGATAAAAAGCGAGATGAACTCTCATATTAAAATACTAAAACTTAACGTGTTTCGCATGCATACCCAGGCTTCATCAGAAGTATCTGCCTATACTTCTGATGAAGCATGGGTAAACCATGCGAAACACATCAAGTTTTAGTGTTTTAATATGAGAGTTTTTCTCTCTTTTTTAACAATAAACACTCTTATAAAGAAAGGTGTTTAACCATCTATTCTCCAAGAGTGCCGCAGTTCCGTATTTTTACCTTATTGCTAATTACTTACCGTGTGGGATCGTGGACACCTGGCTGCCGGTACGGGGAACTTGAAAGGAGAAATCTTATGCTTGTGAGAGTTGTGCCTCATCCATACGAACAACTCCTCTAGGTGAGCACAATTGACCTAAATTACTACTATCTGCCATTTCATACTTCATTATTGTGCGCCTCTGTATTTCTCTTTTTTTCACATATTCTATCTATCTATCTATCTATCTATCTATCTATCTATCTATCTATCTATCTATCTATCTATCTATCTATCTATCTATCCTGGGGGCCCTATTACCTATCTATCTAAAATGGGGGCCCTATTACTTACCGATATGTACTGGGAGCCCTATTACCTACCTATATGTACTGGTGGCCCTATTACCTATCTACAGACTGGGGACCCTATTATCTATATATCTACCTACTGGTGAATATATAACCTTTATACCTACCTACTGAGGAGACCTATATACCTACCACTATCTGGTCACTGTATGGTGGTGGTATATGTCTTCAGAGCCTGTGTACAACTGATAGTCACATGTGGTGGTTGTGTTTGGTCAGGTTCTGGCAGCATTATTTGAGCCTTAAATAGTAACAGTAATATACATATACAATACTGACCCACTGAGCTGACAATCAGTCTGCAGTTATGTAATATTACTCAGCACTTTGGGTCAGTATTACATATTTATAGCGCAGACAGTGTCAGTTCTGTGGGACAGTGTCACACATGTGTATTACTGATATAATACTGCCCCTGGCACTTCATGTTTTTCTTGAAATGTTGTCTGTTTTGTAGTTGTGGAACTACAAGTGCCAACATTCCAAACCATACATGTATTAAAAATGTACCTGTTCCGACTTACATACAAATTCAGCTTAAAAATGAACCTACAGTCCCTAACCTGTATGTAACCCAGGGACTGTCTGTATATTTTTTGTGGCAATAGTTTCCATTTATTTTTCAGCATCTAGCATATTATTCAATATATAGATTTGTTATCCTTTCTCTAGCGTTTAACATATATTACTAATGTATTTCATGAATTGCATTTGGCTAGAAGTTCATTGCAAATTATATAATTGGCTTGGAATTCTATGCCGGCATGTTTTTGGTAGGTGTATATTTTGACTTGATGCATCCTTGTGGTTGGGTTTTAATAATGTTGCTACCCAGCAATCTATACAGCTAATTTATTGACATGGATGATAATTTATGTACTATTGGACACCTTGCACTTAAATAACATAACACATATTTACCATGATAATTCAGTTTCGCTACATTGTTGGTTTACATAGGGAGTGTTTGTCGGCTCACCAAAGGGGGCTGTTGATTTTGACTTTTTTAAATATATATTATTTTTGTGTGAATCTTGATATAAAGTAATTTCATACATTTTGTTACATCTCCAATGATATATCATGCATGATATTAAAGGTGTATCACTGACTGCACAAATCGCATTTCACCATTTATGAATACTAGAACGTTTAAACGCTGCTTACATATGTGCTGGCTGAGAGTATGAGAAACAGGAAATGTTTGTTTTGAAGCATTGTCATTTAGGAAACATTTATATACTTAGGCTTTTCTTTGTAACATGAGAAGTGATTGCTATCCCGGTATGTGTTATCTTGTTCAAATGAGTTAGTGCCATATATGTAAGAATGGAATTTAGCTTATCCTGGGCTGACTAAGATTGATTTGTCTATAAAGCATGCACACTCTCTTCTCTCCACTTGGACGTATTAGTTGCCGAATTCAGGGCTCAGTAAATGTTGTTTTTCCTTCGAATCATATGAAAACATAGAGGCATCTTTGGGTTTAAACCTCAGTGGGGTCTCTCAGTATTTACTTGTGTCCTGAACTTTTGCCCGGAAATAATTTCCAAGACGCCTGTTTTAAATGTATGTTTGTTTGTTCATTTTTTGCTGCGATTAAGAGTAGAAATGAGTGAATTTCTCAAAAATTCATTTTGTTTATTCGCAACAAATTGCTTTAAAAAAACAGCTATTTCCTGGCTGCAGAGAGCCTGTATGGTGTTATAGAACATGGTGCCATGCAGAAATATGCATAGGGAGCATGGTTTGATACTGAAACAATGCTGTGATTTAGTATGACACGCAGATGACAGGTGCCACTCTTAGAATCGCTTCACACTTCACTTATCTGGGCAGTTACGGGGTCAAAACTGATCAAATAACTGAAGTGGGAACACTGCCTTACAGGGTAATGTCAGCGCCAGCTATAAAGAACTGAGTAGAAGTCCAAGATCCCACTATAGCGTCAAACAGCACACTCCTTTTACACCATCATCAGATGATTCCACAGATTATGACAGAACCTGTTCTATTAAGCGCTGATAGATGTAGAGCCCCTAACCCCCCAAAGAGTGGAGAGGGTGTCTGAAGTAATTTTGCACTTACGTCACTGATCATTTTGCCCTTCCTTTGATCCATCAGTGTCCGCTTTCAATCGGTCAATAATCCACCAGTACTGCTAAAGTCAAAAATAAACAGGAGTTGATTCAAAACAGAGATTACAAGTAAATTGAATATTTGCATGTCTTCTGTGTTTTGTATCTACTCCTGCTTTTGGCTCCCTAATCATAAAACAATCCTGTTGCAAACAAAGGACCATGTCATACTGGCCTTACGGCTTCTCCGCTATCAATCGGTCAATAATCCATCAGTATTGCTAAAGCCAAAAAGAGACAGGAGTTGATACAAAACAGAGATGACAAGTAAATGGAATATTTGCATGTATTCTGTGTTTGTATCAACTCCGGCTTTTGGCTACCTAATCATCAGAAAATCTTGATGCAAACAAAGGACCATGCCATACTGGCCTTACGGCTTCTCTGAAGACACAATTAGTTGTGTTTGTCCTTTTTATTCTTTTTGACAGAATAAAAGAAGGGGAAACCAAACAACGTTATAGAGTGGTGGAGGGTGGAAACAGCATTAGGAAACCACAGGGTGGTCGAGTGAGAGAGTGGTCAGTTGGCAACAGCATGAGTAGGCCACATAGTGGCACAATGACATAGTGTGGAGGTGGAGGCAACATGAGTAGAACACAGAGTGGCACAATGACATAGTATGGGAGGTAGCGGCAGCATGAGTAGGCCACAGAGTGGCACAATAACAGATTGTGGAGGTGGCATCAGCATGAGTAGGCCACTGAGTGGTACAATGACAGAGTGTGGTGGTGGCAGCAGCATGAGTAGGCCAGAGAGTGACACAATGACATAGTGTGGAGGTGGCAGCAGCATGAGTAGGCCACAGATTGGCACAATTACACAGTGTGATGGTAGTGGCAGCAACAGCAGCAGAATCAGGCCGGAGAGTGGCACAATGACATAATTTTGAGGTGATGGCAGCTAGGTGACATAATGAGGAGGTGGCGGCAGCAGCAGCAGCATCCAGCCAGAAAGTGACATGGTGACATAGCCTGGAGGTAACAGCAGCAGCATGAGGAGACCTGAGTGGTGAAGTGGCAGCAGCTTCAGAAGGCTACATAATTGCCCAGTGAAGAGTGGGGAGGTGGGTGGTAATACCAGTCCCTGGTAAGGATGGTGGGTGGTAGAAGGAACAGCTGGCAGCAAATGTGTGGCATCAGGCGGGTGGCAGCATCAGAATAGTAGCTGAGGCAGGTAGCCAGAAGAATCCGGACTCATTTGTCAAAGTTTGGGAGAGGTGAAATGGCTGATCTAATCTGATGCATCATGCATTTGTGTGTAGAAATCCTGGCCGATCCACGCCTGATTCATCTTGACAAAGGTGAGTCTCTCCACATTGTGGGTGGACAAGCAAGTACTCCTTGGGGTAACTATGGCCCCCGCCACACTGAACACCCGCTCTGCTGGCACACTACTGGCCAAACAGGACAGCTTCTCCAGTTCAAACTCGACAAGTTGCGGCCACAAATCCAGTTTGGCTGCCTAGTAATCCACCGGATCTTCAATCTGGGATGGGCCATTACCTGCTGGTTCAGGGTCTGCTCCAGGTGCTGCTGTTGCTGGTGAGTACCTCCCTCACTAGGCGGGTAAAGAAAGCTGTTCATCAATGACTCCAGACTCAGATTGTTGCTGATAGAGCTGGTACTGCTCCTACACACCACCCCCCCACAGCAGCTGTGGCAGTAGTACATGAGCACTGAGGAACCTCCCCGGTCAGACCTGCGTAAGGATGGACGATGGTGCAGATAGACAGTGGCCAACTGACTACATAGGTTGTCTCTATAGTACTTGAGTTTGTCCTCCCTCTTGGCAGGTAAAAAAAAGGCTCTCATTTTGGACCAGTAGTGAGGGTCTAAAAGGGTGGAGAGCAAAAAGTCATCCCTCTGCCGGATGGTGACTATTCGGCTTTCACTAGCCAGGCAAATGAACATGCAGCGGGCCATCTGCACAAGTGACTCTGAAGGACTCCCTGCCTCCATCTCCACTGTAAAACGCCCCGGTGTGTCTGAGTCATCTGCCTCGTCTTCCTCATCTCCCTCTACTTACTCCGGCTGCCACTGCTGAACTAGCTTTGAAATATAGCTTGTGTATTTGTCATATACTCACACATCTCCATAACAGGCAGGTTATTATTTTGGGATATTGTTCTATGTGCCAAAGAGTTACATTTATTTTTACTTATTGTGGTGAAGCACATGTCATGGCATGTATAGCATTGAGGGTGTTTCTTTCTTTCTCCCATAGTTCTTTGCCCCATGTCACACCATGTGATCGCAGCCATTTTAGAAAAAAAGACAACTCATTACCACGAATCGCAAGGAAATTCGGCTTTATTTAGAATTGAATTTTTCCTGAGATTTGATTTGCTCATCCTTAATTAAGAGCTCAAAACAGCTCGAAATGGAAACTGCGCGATGCAGATCCATAATTTCAATGATTTTTTAATAAATATGTGATTTTTTTTTTGTTCTATTTCCCTGTTACCCCGAAAATAAGACAGTGTCTTATATTAGTTTTTGCTCCTAAGGATGCGCTAGGTCTTATTTTCAGGGGTTGTCTTATTAATTTCATTTACTATCCTTATAATTTCATTTACTAGCCTTATAATTTCATTTACTATCAATGTTTGTTGTGTGTGTGTGTGTGTGTGTGTGTGTGTGTGTGTGTGTGTGTGTGTGTGTGTGTGTGGTGTGTGTGTGTGTGTGTGTGGGGTGTGTGTGTGTGTGGGGAGGTGATAGGTGCTCTTGTAGCAATGACTGCCGCTAGGTCTTATTTTCAGGGGAGGCATTACATGTCTAAGCTTGAAAAAAATCGCACTAGGTCTTATTTTCAGGAGACGTCTTATTTTTGGGGAAACACGGTATATTGGATGCTGGATGAAACTATTTTATTCTACATTGGAATAACTGGTATTTTGGTTTCTAATTAATCAGAATTAGTTTTCCATGTTAACTATTTATCAACGAACTTTGGTAAAACTGAGGAAAATTCAATGAAACAAAAGGCAAGACAAGGATTTTGCTGAAAAATTAGGAACTGACAAGTCTGCTTTAACCACCTGCCAATTTAAGCCACAATGATGAACCCCATTTGATGTGTCATTTCATGTGATAATAATTTTTTTTTGTGACACGTAACTGATGTTAGTGGTAAATTTTCAAAGAATTCCAATGTTAATTCCTTTGCTTTTAAAATGTTACGGCTTCCTTATTACATCAAGGTAGTGTGGACTCAGCTCAGGAGCTGAGTTCACTTCTTACATGTTGTGTTTGGCTGACACCTACTGCTAGCGGCTGGCTAAAAAATAAAAAGGTTATGGCTTTTGTAAGGCAGGAATAAAAAAAAAAACAACTTTAAATAAAGTAACAAAAAATGTTCCTCTCCTCACAGGCTTAAGACTCTCAATACTCCAACTGTGGAAAACCTTCGACAGACACCTCCCTTTACATCTCAATTTTATTCATTAAAGTCACTAACTCTGTGTAAAGCCATGCCACCAAACTACATCTTTTTTTTTTATTATTATTATTATTTTATGGTTATATGTCATGATAAAAAAGTAATGAACCCTAGTTCCGTGTAAGCTAAATTCTAATGATATTTCAGTATTATGTTATATGTAGGCTTTGCTGTACGATCCCATAAATTATTGGTAGTTGTAATAAATAGTGTTTTTCCTATCGAGATTATGACTAATATTCTAATAATAAGTTAGGTTTTTAATTATTTTACTAATATCTATGTTTTCTGCAGACTTGAGGTTATTAAATGATTACGGGATTACAGTAAAGCATCCTCTATTTCATCTGATGTCCTTTTCTTTTACTATAGTACTGTATACAGTATTGCTATTCAGTTCTAAAGTGTTCTTAATATGGAAACATATTTCCTATAGCAATTGATCATGTAAGTGCTTATTAACATGTTTAATAAAGAAATGATTCCCTTACAAAATGTCATTTTTTTTCAATTCAGAACTTAAAAAATGTAGGTGTGATTGAGCAATAGAAATGTTAGAAAATTAATTGACTACACTTAGCTCTGATTGAAATGCATGAAACCCAGATTTTTATCCATCTGTCTTTTAAGTTCATTAAATTCTTTCATAAAATGTTCAATATTCAATGTATGGAACAAACCACTGACAGGTGTAGTGAATAACATTGATTATCTAGTGCCAATAGCATGTGTCAAGTAATAGAATATATAAGGCTCTAAGTGAACAGGCAGTGTTTGAGGTTATGTTATGGGCTAGAAAAATGAAGACGTGTAAGGGCGGAAATTAATTTGATAAAGGCCAGATGGTTAAAGAGCTGGTTCCTAGCATGCCGTGGTTATTACCTACCAGAAGTGGTTCAACTGGTAATCTCAAAGTTTATTGATGCATATTGGTAGTGAAGGCT
>JAODAL010023530.1:0-62506 GCA_025379985.1 Phyllomedusa bahiana
GGGCGGCTCTGTTTCGTGGACGGTAGACAAGCAGGTGGTCGGGGCAGGCGGCAAGGTTCGTAGACGGTAGACGTAGCAGAGGGTCGGTACACAGGAAGGCAATACTGGAACGCTCAGGAACACTTTACCATGGGTATGAACACCAAGGATCCGGCGAGGGCCGCAGAAGTGACCGGACTAAATAGGAGCAGTGGCCCGGCAATGAACCAATTACCGGCGCACTGCTCCTTTAAATTCAAATTGCCCGCGCCCCTAGGGGCGGAGCTACGCGCCGGGACACGGAAGCAGCCTGAGCAGGAGCGTGGCTGGGTAAGTGCAGGCCGGCGGGACGGGGAGGCGAGCGGACCCCGAACCCGACGTGCGGGACGGGGCTCCGCTCGGTGCAGGAGCACGGGCGCGCCTGCGACCCGGGACAGTGGTCGCAGGGGCGTCCGTGACATCCAGAACAATGTTTTCTCTCCTGATAGGCTGCCAATGCTGCTCCCTATAGTTACAGACCTATTCAATGTCTTCGGATTGGCTGACAGGCCTGGTTGCTATAGCTACGGAACAGTTTAATCTGTCCTGATATGCTGACAGCTATGGGAGATATATTTCTGCTCTAGCAGAGGGAAAGCTATGAACCCTGAACCTGTGTCCCACGCTAAACCAAGGAGACAGCAGTAACAGTAAACTAATGACAGTAGAGAGCAAGTCCCTTTGGTTTCCAACCTGGTTGGTTGCACCCATTGAATATTTTGCCCGTTAAATGTGCTTAAAGGTGGTATATTAAAGCCTTCCAAAACCTCTCTCTCTGTCTCTACAAATATATACATATATTTATATATTTTTTTTTAGATATGTGTGTGTTTACATTCCCTCACTATGTACCTGTGTAACGTAAAAGTGATTTATGTTGTCATTTTGGGGTTGTTTTAGGTTTTTTGTGAAATATGAGTCATTATTCTGAAGAATGGCCGACCGCATTCCATTGTCTAAGAAAAATATATTTTGGAAAATATCTTAACCAAAATAAATGCAGAAAGTACTGAAAAAAGAACAGTCAGCGAAATAAAGAAGAAATGGTATGACTGTCGCCGCAGATGTAAAAACAAAATGGACAAACTTAGTGCAAACTTATTCCACCGAGCAAATCCTAGGGATTGGAAACTACAACTTAATTTGTCGAGTGGCTGGTAAGTTTGAACGTAATAAATTCCTCCTTTTGGTTCCCTTGTACTTTGTTGTTTCCCTGACTAAACTATATTAGTGGCTGGATGTCTTCAGAACACGAATTATCGGTCACGTAAGCCATAGCAAGCAAACACAAAGCATCTGTAATTTCACAGATTGCTCTGGAACAGTGAGAGGTGAGTTGTGATTGGTAGCTTATTTTAACACCCTGACTTTTGACAGACAGATGGCACTTACTTCGGGTACTTTTCAAAGTCTGTTGTCACTGTTCCTCTGAAACAAGGTTGCAGATCTTCTGCATTTTCTCGGGGCTACACTTTTAATACCTAAGCCACTACTAGTTAATTGGGGAAACACAGACGAATCTGGCAAGAAAATGTTGGACTAAGGAGTGCACTAACATTAGGTGTTTCCTTTTGCTAGGGCCTAACTGCTTTTGTATCTGAGTGGACTAACCAACTGTAATTGTGCAAAATCAATTTTACAAGTGATGGTTTAGAAGTCCGAATCCGGATAATTGGACTGGACTGTATTGTGTGTAAGCTACAGATTCAGATCATGTGTAGCCAAGTGTGTTAGACCAGAGTTTTCTTGATTTCTAATCATACTCACGTGCCATGCAGGCAAAGGGCTGAGCCCCACTCCAGAAAATACCCACGATCCAGCTCCAGATCAGGAGGATGTAGATGAGCCCGAGATATCTGATGTCCTTGAAAAGCCGTCCATTCCTTCAAAAACATCTAAACCGGAAGTTGACCCAAGGTTCCGGGCCATTCAGGACTACATGTCAAAAACTGAAAATCTGTGCACCCAGCTGCTTGCATCTCAAACAGATATACACGGGTCATTGGTTGTTATTGCAGAGCAAATTGGGAAGCTTTGTGCTGTAGTTAGTGATATGGCTAACACTTTTAAGGCTCAACTAGGGCCGAAGGGTGAGCCATTCAACACTCGTAGCACAGTCCACACACTTCCACCACAGGAAACCGAGATAGATTTAACTTTGGAAGATCTACCATCTGTTAACTCCTCTCTTGAGTCAGAGAGTGAGCCAGTTGACCTAACATGTTCGCATAACCGGGCCACTCTGGGTACATTGGTGACTGATACTGCTCGCTATCTTTTGCAAGTTAAAAAAGAAATTTGCCAACAAGGTGAACGGGCCGGAATGGGAGGTTATTGCAAATAAAACAACAAAACAGATTCCTGATCTAAATGGTTTTGCATTTATTAACATTATAGGCCAAAGCACCTTTTGCTGAAAGGGTGGGTATCACTTACGTTGTGAGGCAAACATTCAGCAGCCAGTTGTTTGGAACCCAGCTTTAACTCCCACTGGTCGGATACATTTGAAGAATCTGGTAGACTACTTGTTAAGTGAAAACCTCCACATGTGCTAGTTGCCTGGCATAGTTTTCCAAAGTAGTTGGAACCATGGACTTTCTTCCTCATGTATTAGGGATTGTGCCCAAGGACTTTTCACTCCGTATGAACATGCGCTTTTTAGATCAGTCCCTTGGACCAACAGGCCGGTCTCAGAGACAAATTTAACAATTTGCATTGACATTATCACTGTGGGCTATGAGGAACACACAGCTGCGTTCACATCAGGGCTTGCCGCTGTGGAAAGTATTCAAGCACAAATCTAAAATACTTGGTAATTTGCAAGTGATTCTCCACAAAAAATTTGGCGTCCTACACAGCAAGAGACAACTGCAGAAACGATATTCGGATTTAAGTGCGTGATCCCAAAACCCTTTCACGGATCAAGAAAAAGATCGCTGATGAACCAGGTAAATGTGTAATGCTTGACATGTTGTAAAACTGAACTTGAACTCTTAACAGTCACTAACAACCTGTTTGCAAATTGTAAACCAAAATGCATTATGTCATGCCTGCCCTCCTCGAGAATATGCTGTGCTTTTATCTGCTAATCATTGTGAAAATCCTGACACAGCTTTACATTATTCTAGAAAGCGAGAGTTCCTCTTCCGAGGATGACAGTGTGGAACCTAAAGAGACCATTGATCTGACCACCTTGGACTCCATAAAGGTATGTGTTGGATTTAGTTCGGTCGCACATGCTCACATTGTAACTATTGAGCTTACAGATATCTTTTCCTTCTAGAAAGAAGAAATATATGTGGAACCAACATTCCAAGCTGACGGGCACAGTGCCACCGAAATCTACAACATCGAAATCACTGAAACCACAAAGGTATGATTTTTATCCTACATAGAACTCTTTAAATTGTATGTTGTAGGCTTCCCTGTATTGAGCATCTTTGGTTGTGTTTCAGGGCACTGATCTCCACAAAGAATCCACCATGACTCTTATCTTGGAACCTACAGCAGCTCTCCAAGGCGACGGCTGGAATGCAGCAGCCTCCAGTAATGTTGGTGCTTCCAATGTGGGGGATGAAATTATGGTTTTGGAAGCCAAAATAGACCTGCTTATTAGTAAAGTCGATCTGCTGCTGTCCAATACAATGCTTTTAGATTTTGAAGTTGTGCCCAAATGTTTGCAATGACGGGCCGAGCAGCTGCTCCAGTTTGCTCATTGCTTTGCTGGTCCTGGTTTTTTCAACAACATGTCTAAAGTTGTGTTTGGCATAGATCTGCCTTAGGAAAGTTATATTGGCAAAAGGGTTCTCCAATTGCCAAGTGTGTTTCCCCTTTTTTTCTTTAAAATTTAAGGGGGGCGGAAGAAATACATGGTTTTCTGTTGGTGCTATTACTGCATAAACCTATTTTTCAATAACCCTTTGAAGGCATGTCCACTTGTCACACCTGTGTGTTTTACACTAGTTTGCTTTAACCTGTGCCTGTTATGGGTAACATTTGGGGTAGTGTAATGGATAGTTTTGAAAATGACCTTTCAAGTTTTTTTTTCTAATTACCCACGCCACCGGTTTAGTCAGGAACAATAACATTGGAGAACCTGCATTTTAGTGCTTTCCAAGTTTGGGCACTGGCTTAGGAAAAACAGCAAAGCATTGGCCTCCAAAAGGTAACACTGCTGACAGTTGAGAAGTTTGGTAGGCACGATGTGGCTCAGCCACATACTACATACTGTGAATTCAGCTACAACACTCATATGTCGCCTTCTAATCCCATTATACTACTTGAAATACGTGTGAGCAGAGCAATTTCTCTGTAACAGGACATGAAGTCCTACAAATAAACCAAGGTACTAACACTCACCTAACACTGTACTAGTTTCACACTGGACCCGCCAGGCAGAGAGCAACCATTCTCCCTCGTTTTGTGGCTGCTAGTAGTCCAAAACATTTGACCACTTCCGAATGTGTGTGTTTTGGAAACAGCAGCGTGGACCCTTTGGTAAATCTAATGTCCTTCCAAACTGGTTCTTCTAGATTGAAAGTTTTCAGACATTGGGCACCACATGTAGAATTCCAATGGGCCTCTACTCCTCAATCGTGTCCTAGCAAAACCTGATAATGAAAGCTAGAGTGGTATATTGTATTGTAGGCCGCAAAATGTCATGTTGGGCAGCAAATTTTCACAAAGGATAAAACCGGCCGATACCAACAGCACCATTCACATTCTCCTTTTCGTAGGCAATGCAATGTGACCCAAAAGACACATGTCTGTCAATTGTATACGTGTATAATGCACCTTACTGGCCACAGCAACCAATCATTGTGGACCAAACATTTTCAAAGATCCCAATATAAAATGAACGGGGGACTTTGAATGGTTGCTATGGTCAGCAATGTGATTTTTACCGGTTACATGTTTCACACATGTGGGACTAAGCAGTTCTAATGTACATGTTGACCCAGATTTGCTGCATATTGGCCAAATCAGCATATTAGAGTCTGGGCCCAAAATGCAGCCCTTCATTTTGGGATAATGTTGTCTTGCAATCACTAGGCCATAGCCAAATGAAAACCAGAAGGGAATATGTATGCTCAGTGACTAGGTTCTTATCAGCAATTGCTAGGCTGCTAAAGGTAGAGGCATGGATGTTTGCCCCAAACACAAGGTTTGGGAGATATCAATTGCTGCTATGATGCAGAATTTTCAAACATTAGTCCAGGGGACACGTCAACATTTACCCCAAGCAGTGTTTTCTCCCTCCCCCAAATGTTTGTGTAATAAAAGTTATTTGAAACTCAAAAAGCCTAAGTCATCTTTCAGGTTACATATGGGTCCACCATAACAACACCTTAGTTCCTATGGAGTGCTAGGCACAACTAATGCCAGATTAAAGGGGTTGTCTCAAAACATTGATTCATCTTACCTCAGTCCTGTTTTCTTGGTTTCACTTCGAATTCATGGGTGTGGTGGGTTACTGGCTTCTACTAGGCTGCAGTAGAAGCCAGGTCTGCAGCTATAGCAACCAGTGCTGATAGCCTATCAGGAGAGACCAAACAGGTATGTAGCTATAGTGACCTGATGAGCTGATGCAGCCCATACAAGAAGGAATACCTCAGAACAGGTAGCACACTGTTAATGGACATATATTGTATAGGGACTTGTTTTTGCAAGATCTTTAACATAAAAAGCAATCCTTGTAGTCAGACAACCCTTTTAATGCAAGGCAGCTTTCAAACATATCTGACATGGTATTTGATTACTGTCCAAAGAATTATGAAAAAGTATGCTTAACCTTGTTTGCAAGGCAGATAAGTTTTAATCATTTGGCCGGAGCAACCACTACAGTTCTGAAAGGGCCACATGTACCAAACGTTAATAGTTCGGAAATTAACTTTTCTTAAAACAAAAACCTTTAAGAGCTCCCCTCTCATTTCATTTCCTACTGTTGGAAACATAGAAGGGCACTCGGCCCAGTTGGTTTGGTGACAAGTGAAGTTTCCAAATATTCAGGTTTCATACATGTGTCCCTAAAGGTTGGCCCTAGTATGCACTTCGCTCAGCGTGAGGCACCCGCTACCATTTCAATCCCATCAAATCCCAAGGTGACATTTAACTTTAGTGCCGAATCCAGCCGATTTATTTCAGTTAGTGTACATGAAGTATTTGAACAGTAACATGATTTGGACGGAAGTTAAATACATGTCGGCCTCATCCAAGTTGCCGGGATAACACATGGGAGATAAGTTCAAAACCCCACCAAATGTGTGTGCTTGCTTCCTGACATGAACCTGCTATTTTGGATTGTTCTTTGGAGACAGACAAAAAGGTAAGGTAGGGAAACCACAAACAAAGAGGTGAGGCATTTTGAACGGGCAGGTAGCACCGCTTACCAATTACTCAGGTCCACATGCACTCCAACGGTTTCGGTGGTTGGGGCTGGACAACCCACCACCCACTGAGCTAGAGCATATAATTTTGCTTGGGAGCAGATTAGGTAGTCGAAACAGTCACGTCAACAAGTGCAAATGGGCCCATTCGATGCCTAAACACTTGCCTGGCCGGCAGGGTGTCAGGGTTGGAAGCATTTCAGCAAGCATCAGGCCAAAGACTTCTTCCATCTGCAATGCAACTGAAAGTTCGTGGTTTGGTAAACTATCCATTTCGGTGCATTATTTCTTTGGCAGGTACTGTGGTGTGGGGGCTTAAATGCCCTGCAATGAATGCTGAACCTAGCTGCAACCAAGTCCCGGGAAAACATGTTTTGAAAACCGCAACTGTAACGCAAAATGCAGGCTCCACTGTGCAGCATTAATTGATGTGCCTTCCCTCCCCCAAAGATCCCTTCAAAATACACTGAACCATGCACTGTGTGAACGGACACTTTGGGTGAAAAGGAAGAAACAAATTAACGTTATACATAGCTGCACGACAATCCTGGCCAAAATCAAAGCAATAGCGTGATTTTTGACAAACTTCAGGAGCAGCACTGTACAGCATTAATTGCTGTTTCTTCCGTTCCCCACAAAGCATCCCAAAAAATCACCACCATTGCAGTGTGTGAAAGCACCCGTTGTCCAAAATCCAAGGGCCCCAACTTTCAGAACAATCATATGAAACTACAGGGATCTTTTCTGGGTTACATCTAGGTTACCCTAAACGTTGAAAGTGCTTCCTATTATCGGGGGAAAATGTTTGGTGTTTTTTGTAAATGCCATCCGAGCAACTTCATCTTGCCCGACTCTTCTGGAATAAATACTAACTTGTGTGATGTGTGATATGTGACTAGCGCAAGCAATCACGCTTTTCCATAGTTTTGTAGCACTGCCTCTCGGCACCCATTCCAAAACAGTTACGTTCTTAAACCATCTGGCAGATCTCATTTGGATGTGAAAACTCGCCACTTTCATTATGATCTTGATTGTGACAGTTTGATGTGACTCGATTTAGGCGCAGCTCATGATAAATATGTAGTAAACAACGCCCAGATGTGGCCACACCCACTTTCGCAGTCCGGGAGTGCGAATGGCGAAGTGGTCGCAGAAGGCAGTACATTTAGGCATATCGCAATAATAAATGAGTCACATTCGCTTGACTCCAAAAAATATGACGAAATCAACGACACGAAATTGCCGTAGACACTATAATAATTCAGCCCCACTGTCTTTTGATGGCGAGTGGATCCAGCTTGCTGTTGGCAGCAATGCTAAAAGACATTGCTGCCTACAGAGGGGCAACTTTGCTAGGACTGTAGTTTACAGCTCCATTCCTAGAGCAGTCACGGGGATTCCCAGTGCCCAATGAAGCCTAGGGCATATCTATACAGCCCCAGCCCCAGGACTGTCTGCATAGTAAGGCTGCTGTCAAAGCACACTATGTTGTCCTGTCAGCAGCCTGTCTCACACACAGCGTGTAATGTATTAGCATACAGAAATATGCTAAAACATTACTAAATGTAACAAAAAAGTGTACAATAGTTATTCGTTAATGGGATTTTAAAAAAAAGGGAAAAAAAACATTAAAAGTGAGGGAAAAAATAAATAAAATAAAAATAAATCTTAAATTAAAAAAATTATAGTGCATACTCAAAATACCTACACATATTAGGTATCCACACAACTATAATAACCTATAGAATTAATCTAACAGGTTATTACGTGTGAAATGTGAATGGTGTAAAAAGAATTTAAAAAACACACTGCAAAAAAAAAGATTTTTTTAAAATTACTTTGTTGTTTATTTGTAAACTCACACTACTCCCCCACCAAAATAAAACTTCTCCTGCATAAAACTTATACTAATGGTCCTCATACAATTAAATCATAGAAAATATAAAAAAGTTGTAACTGTTGAAATGCAGGGAGGCAATACCAAAACTAAATAGCTAAGGATTAGCTCACCCATAGTAAACAGAGGATTGCATGTTCCACAGGGATCACCGTACAAGTAACAGATATAAAGTGATATCCAGCAATCTAAAAACATAAAATGGGCATTGATTTGAAGCTTTTAAGAACCATACAAGCTTTTATCCTCCTTAAAAGGTTCTTAAAAGCTGCAAGTAAACTCCCATTTTATGTTATTGAATTGCTGGATATCGCTTTATAAAAAAAAATAGCTGGTTATTAAGGCATTTTCAGCCCTGGTGCCTAAGGGGTTAAGGCAGGTACTAAAGTTGTTCCCTTCTCTGTTTTGAAGCTTAGTGTTAAGTGAGTGTTACCTCTTTCAAGACGCTTTTGAGTTTAATTGTACTGCTGAACAGCCAACTCAGACAGAACAGTTAAAGGGGTTGGTCAGTAAGAAAAAAAAAAAAATTCCAATGGGGATTAGATGGTCCCCCATCAGTGTTACTCCAAGCTTCCAACGTTCCGCTGCTCTCAACTTCTGGTTCTTGTCCCGACACGCTAAGAGGGGCTTGTTCTCCATTATAAGTAAATGAAGTGCAAGCCTCCTCTCTGTGATCGGAGAACCCAGACATCGAAAGAAATGGATTGCTGAAAGCATTGGAGGTACAGTTTTGTTTTTTGTTTTTTACCAGCCTTTATATATATTTTTTTTTTACTGAATAACCCCTTTAAACAACTCTAGAGTCTATATAAGGTTCTGAGTGCTATTTTTTATAGCAAATGAAAGAATGGGAAGATGTAAAATTAAGAGGTAAAAGAGGAGATTGGGTTGTCAATAAGGATGATAAAGTCAACTAAAATTAGAATAGGTACTAACCACAAGAAGATAAGGAAGCCAGGCAGCAAAAAAGTTATAAAGAAATTGAGTTGGACTGGAAGTGGTAGACAACTGCCCCTCAAAGGAAGAAGGGATAGAAGAATATGTGGGTATGGACTTCTACGAAAAAAAAATGTGAGTGTACTGGGAAAATAATGTAGAAAGAGCTGCATAGTGACAACTGATGTGAATAGAATCCACTAATGGGTAACAGTTATAAAAGCAAAAAACTGCTGGAATGAAGAGAGAAGTAGTGAATATAATGAATATTCTTAGCTGTAGCACTTATCTGTTATGAATTACAGAGACATCCTTGCTATTGTATCTTCCATTTTCTTTAGGGGGGCTGGCTAGCAGTTGTTTCACATCTGATCTATCAAGACAGATCAGCCTACCATGCTGCACAGGGAGTTAACTGTTTAGAGTTGGAGCTTCTCATTGTTAGCTTCTCTACAAAGTTCCCTGTTTTTGGCAGCAATATATATTATATCTTAATTACATTATATTATATTACAGCATAAGCTTTGTACACTTGTGTTCAGTAGTCATATATACAGTATACTTGATCCACTTCACTCTTTTTAGTCAGTTCTTGTCAGTGTGTTTAATCTCTGGAGTTCTTGTATGTTTCCTGTCAGGTTATTGTTACTGTTCAGACTTGCTGGTTTACACTTGTCTAGTTTATTTTCTCCTTCATTTGTGGAAATTCCATGTTTAGTCGCTATTCCAGTCCTCCTGTTTATGTGAGGGTCAGTTGTAGATTAGGGCTATTTTTAGGTATATTGTAATGGTTAGAGAGGATCACTAGTGTCTATTAGAATTAGTTTTAATGATAAATCGAAAGACCATATAGTTATCCTGAAAAAAGATCCATTCCACTGTTCACATCTCTTTCCCATTTATAGTTCTTCCTCACTTTCCTCTAGTCTCACATTATCTCATTATCCATTCTTATACCTTCTACAGTACCCCTCTTATACCTCTGGCCATTTTCTCTTTTTACATTATCTCACCGTCCATCTTTATACCTTCTACTACATCCCCACAGTACCTCTTGCTATTTCTTCTATTTACATCCTTTCCCTTGTATTTATTATCATTTTCCTTTCTCTTTTGTCTCCTTTTATCATACTCTACACCTTTTATTCCCTCAATCTTCTCTTTGTATCTTTGATTTTACTATACACTATTCTCCCTATTTCTCTCCTGCCTTCAGCACTAATCCTGATGAATGGTCCACCCTCAAAACCAAAATAGAAAAAACAATACAGGAGTTCCATACATCAAATGAGAAATGGAAACATGAGAAATTTATGAGAGATATGGATGACTATATACACGAGAGGGTATATAAGTGGCAAGACTCCAGACCAAACACCAACAGATCCACCAATCGTCCATCATATTGAGGTTACTCCTCTAGCTCTGACAGCGATAGATCTTCCAGCACCTGCCAAGTTTATTTTTTTTGGCAGACGACCTTCCTCCAGAACTCCGGACAATTGACAGTTTCCATCTACCAGCATAGATCCAAAAGACGTGGGCATAACCATCACCAATCTCGCAGACAGAATCCTCATCAGATCACAAGTGAGTCCCATAACATCATGGTCAACATTTCATCCTATACACTTCAACCCGCAGAAATGACAGTCCTGAATAAGGGCCTATTTTTCTGTCCCATGACAAACTTTGATGCATGTGCCTTAGACCAGGATCTGTATCAATTTTTCTGTACAATAAGACTTAAAGGGGTTGTCTCGCTACAATGATTGGGTTTTAATTAAAAGATCTTTAAAAAACAAGCAGCTTTGCAATATATGTTCATTACAAATGTCCTACTGATTTTGAGTTAGCCCTGTTAGCAGTAGTACATCAGCTTCTCAAATCTCTATAGCAGCTGACCTGTTGATCTTTATTTCACTGGCTGTCAGGTCTGATGACTCATCAGCCTCTGAATACAGGTCAGAGCAGAGAGCCCCTCCTGCTGGGAATGCTTCTGTAGTGGAGGGAGGGGGAGGGCTCTGGCTTCTGTGTCTGTGCTGCCTGGATTAACCCTGTGTGTGCCTGCTTCCTCCTGTTCTCTACACAGATTGAAGAGAGCAGAGGTGAGGCTGACAGCAGTGACCCTGTGTGTTACTATAATCATGATGTGTCTGTGGAACTGTGACTATTCTAATACTATACAGATCAGGGGGGCATGTGAACGCTTCATGCTCTGCTGTACTAGTGAAACATCCTGAGTATAGTAACACTTCACAGCTGCCCTGTGTCTGTTCTGACAGGGTCTGTTTGTTGCTGGAGATGTGCAGATTTGTATGCTGATCAGGGGGTATAGGAACACTTGCATCCCCCCTGCTCTGCTATTAGCATACACAGCTTCACAGACCTCTGGCTCCACACTCATAGGTCGGCCCTCTCTCTATGTCTCCGTGGAGCTAACACTACAGCTGATCCAGGAGCCTGCAACAGACCTAGGCAGGCACACACAGGGTTAACTCTGGCAGCAAACCCCCTCGCCTACCCTCCCCCCTGCTGTATAGAAGTTACTGAGGAGAGCTGTCTGTGTGCTGGGGGAGGGCGGAAGAGGGAGGAGAAGAGGCAGACAAGAAGCACGCCCCTGAATTCAACTGCCAGGCACGGATTTAGGCTGAAAGCTTGTAATGAGACAACTCCTTTAAGACCCACTTTTCTTGTACCCCATTTACTTCTGAACCTACTACTCCTGTTCTGATTTTTTTCTACACAGGCTATTATTCATTCACTATGTGGGCATGGTGTAGTGGATTACTTCAGTCACTAGGTGGTGATGATATGTGGTAGTATTATTCAGTCACTTTGTGGTGGTGATATGTGGTCATGGTGTGGTGGTATTATTCTGTCACTATGTGGTGATGATATGTGGTGGTATTATTGAATCACTATGTGATGGTGATATGTGATCATTCTGTTGTAGTATTAGTCACTATGTGCTGGTGATATGTAGTCATGGTGTGGCGGTATTCAGTCACTGTGTGCTGATGATTTGTGGTCTTAGTAGGAAATTGGTACTATTAGCCTTGGTTTGGTTTTGTGTAGCAGTGTTGTTTGTTAACTGTATGACTATTATTAAGTAGTTTTATACACAGCACATTGTGTTAAAGCATATTGTATATTTTGGATTTGGTTGATGGTGATGCACTATGTCTCATTGTGGCATATTATGTTACTGGGGGTGGGAGAAATTTCTGCACCTTGCCCTGAGTGCAATTTAGCCTAGAAACAGTACTGTATATATGAACAAATAAGCATAAACTCAAAGGAGATAGAAACTGATATGACTGTAAACACTTCTCTACTAACAGAAGAAGAAAATTATGTAGATTTTGTAAATTACACGCACGGGTATTTAAATTTGTAACTGGTAGGTGAATACTATGGCTTGAGAAAGGCCACTATACGGCAAAAACATTGCTTTCTATATATATATATATATATATATATATATATATATATATATATATATATATATATATACACACACACATATATATAAATATATATATATATATATATATATATATTTATATATATATATATATATATATATATATTATATATATATATATATATATATATATATATGTTAGCCAGAAAATGTTATTAGCAAAATTATTTTATGTTCTTGCAGTGGTGCTCTTGATGGTGGAAACAATTTTATGTTGATCCTAAAATGTTATCATCATCAGCTTCTACAGAATAGAACATCACATCCAACTGAATATCAGTGGCAAACTGAGAAACATTTAAGAGCCTCAGGAGAACTGTGCCCCACACAAGTCTTGTATAGCTTTAATGTATTAATTCTGTACAGTGTTTTACTACACAAATATAATCTTCTAAAGATGTTTTACATGCACATATCATCTACCATGCTCTTCCAAACCTTCTAACATAATATTTGTGTCACGTCAATGGAGGTGCAGTGAGCCCTGACTGGAACCCAGCCCACTGTCCCTGACTATTTGACGTGATGCCCTAGGCGGCAGACGCCAACTGGGCGACAGTCCCTGTGCTGCTAGAGTGATGGAGCCATCAAGAGGAAGAAAGGTCAGACAGTCCAGGTAAATACCAAATCAGGAACGCCAAGCTACAAATCAGAACCAGAGAGAAAACGTAGACAAGCCGAGGTCAAACACGAACAGGAGCGAGGTACAAAATCAGACTGCAAGACAAGGTCAGGAAAATAAGCAGAGGTCTGGTACACGGATAAGCAAACACAATATTAAGCACGAGTAACACAAGGCAGCCAGGGGAATATCACAGGCGCCGCACTCAGCCTTCAGGGAGTTTAAATGTGATTCCCTCGCACCGCCCCTGCAGCTGATTGGAGCGGCCTCCAGGTCCTCCCATTGGCTGGTGCGACAAGCCCCCTTTCCTGAGTTGCTGTGCCTCTGTCACTCAGAGAGTTTCCAGCAGATTGTCTATCAGTTTGGTGTCTCAAATCAACTGCTGCAGACTGTTGCTCCCCACAGGCTGAGTGCTGCCTAGCCCTGACAATTTGGTTCTATAGATCCCTGTTGTATCACTGCTCATTATTTTTTCCTAAAATAATGTAATGGGAACATAATTAATATATATTATAAATATATATATATATATATATATATTATATATATATATATATATATAATATATATATATTATATATATACAATATAATATATTTATAATATGTATATAAATATATATTTATATTATTTATTTATACTGTTTTTGTTATTAGTTTAATGTTTTTCAGAAACTTGAGGTAGTGCTGCTCTATTCGATTAAACAGCAGTTTGGCCAAACTTGTCAAAATGTTCAGGGCCCTTGACGTATCAGACAGAAATCCTGGGATATTTGTGCTGTAAGGCATTGGTGTGCACAGCTTCTTTTATTGTATTGTTTTGAGTGTATTGTTATTTATACTTGTACTAAAAATTCTAAAATAAAGGCATTAAAAAAAGTCTATGGGGTAAAAATTCTGATTGTGTTTTCTGGCTTCTGGAAAGCATCTAAAGCAGCCAAATGCATACATTTTGCATGGTGTTAGAGTTAATCCTAACACTTAACCCTAACTCCAACCCTAATCTTAAACCCAACACTAAGCTTAACTCTTACTCCAACTCTAACCGAATTTAAAGAAAAAACAGAGCCCAGTCTCTAGCTGTAGCTCAACTCCAACCCTAACTGAAAGTACAAATCAAACCCTAACCATAATCCCAACCCAAATTCTAACTTCAAATTCAACCCCAAATTAGAGTGAGGACAAGTGTTAGAGTGAGAAATAATTTTGTCTGCGAATACTGCTAAAGTTTAGTTTAAGTTCATGTTGAAACCAGTCACCAGCACCTCTTTATAGGGTACACAAAGAATAGAAATTCAAGACACATATTTAGGCTATGTCTAAATATCTGATCAGTTCCGGTACATGGGGAGAATGATCACCCTCACATTGGTGCCTTTTAGCCTTACCAAACTCAGTGGTAAAGGGTAGGTCATAATGGGGAAGGTGGTTACGCATGTAGATACTTTTCCAATTGTTAACCTAAACCAATTGTAACATGGTTCTAGTGACCTTTTTCGAAGTCCACCTTTGTAAAAAATTATGTGTGTGTAGCACATGGCACAGCATATTTCTCATCATATTGATGGGTTCACATTAGTTACTGATACAACACTGCCAAAAACTTTGCCTGTCACATGCAATAAAAGACACTTAGGGCGACATGTATGAAGCTCGCCGGGTCGGGGCGTGCTTTTCCGCTAGTTTTCCGGCGAAATCTGTGCCTGATTTATGTCGGGGCCGGGACGCGCTCATACATCCTATGTAAAGTCCGCCGCGCCTCGCCAGTGTGTTAGGCGCAGTGCGGAACTTAGGCGCAGTGCGGCGCTGCGCCTGAGATTCGCCGCCGGAGGTAGTGCGGTCATCCATGCGGGGGAAGTCCGCTGCGCCTCGCCAGTGTGTTAGGCGCAGTGCGGGGACTGAGGCGCAGTGCGGCGCTGCGCCGTAGATTCGCCGTCCGAGGAGGTGCACTCGTACATGCGGGGAAAAGTTCCCTGCGCCTCGCCAGTGTGTGGGGCACAGTGCGGGGACATGGGCGCAGTGCGGGACTTAGGCGCCGTGCGGGACTGCGCCGAAAATCTGTTCCGATGCGAGACAGGCTGGAAAACAGCGAGAAATCATTCCATGTCGGTGCGGAGTATGAATCAAAAATCGCCTTTATAAAGGCGGAAAACATTCTCAGAAAAAGAGCTGAAACCTTAAAAATAAAAAATACATAAAACAAAATCACTTTCCAATATCCTAATTCAAGAATTAGGATATAGGAAATTAGCGGGAAATACAGTAATTCAAATTCTGAAAGCTATTCTCATTGGTCGGCATAAACCGGCCAATCAGAATAGGAGCGACAGTGAACCATTAAAACCTATGGAGAACTATTGACCAATCAGAATCAAAGGTGGGACAGTTCAAAATACAGTAAAAATGCAGAATAGAGCTGATTGGTTGAGCTAGCGGGGGCTTGGCTAGCTCAGCCAATCAGAATAGGAGCGACAAAGACCCATTAAAACCTATGAAGACCTATTGACCAATCAGAATCAAAGGCGGGACAGTTCAAAACACAGAAAAAATGCAGAATAGAGCTGATTGGTTGAGCTAGCGGGGGCTTGGCTATCCCAGCCAATCAGAGCGCGAGCTACTTCTCCCATTGTAGTCTATGGAGAGATCGGCGCCATGCAATCTCGGCTCTCAGCGCCGTGAGGCATGGAGTATGATAATAAAAATGATTTTTATTAAGTGTAAAACATTATCAGATAAAGAGGTGAAACCTTCTATAAACATACATTAATAAAATCCCTAACAACGAGTTTGTCGCCGAGACCGGCGCTAGATAAGGAATTACAGTAGAGAAAATTGCCGGGAAATACAGTAATTCAAATTGTTTAAGCTCTTCTCATTTGCGCATAAACCAGCCAATCAGAATAAGAGCGACAGTGTCCCATTAAAACCTATGGAGAACTATTGACCAATCAGAATACGAGCGACAAAGACCCATTATATCCTATGGAGAAGTTTTGACCAATCAAAATCCAAGGCGGGACAGTTCAAAATACAGTAAAAAATGCAGAACAGAGCTGATTGGCTGAGCTAGCGGTGGCTTGGCTATCCCCCCAATCAGGGCGAGCTACTTCTCCCATTTGTAGTCTAGGGGAAAGAACGGCGCACTGAAATCTCGGCGCTCAGCGCCGTGCGGCATGAAGTTTTGATAAAAAAAATCATGTTGATTAAGTGTAAAACATTATCACAAAAAGGCTAAAACCTTCTGTAAAAATAAATCGTTAAAACCCCGAACAACGCGTTTGTCGCCGGGACCGGCGCTACATAGGGAATTGCAATAGAGAGAATCGCCCGGGAAAATACAGTAATTCAAAATTGTTTAAGCTCTTCTGATTGGTCGGGAATAAACCCGCCAATCAGAATAGGAGCGACAGTGGCCCATTTAATCCTATGGAGGAGAATTGACCAATCAGAAAAAGGAGCGACAGGGACCCATTATAACCAATGGAGAAAAAAATTTACCAATCAAATTCCAGGACGGAACAGTTCAAAATACAGTAAAAAGGCAGAAACGAGCTGATTGGTTGAGCTAGCGGGGGCTCGTCCAAACTTAGGGCCCAAACAGAGCGCGAGCAAATTTCTCATAGAGTTCTATGGGGAAAGTAAAATTTCCCAGCAAACTCTGTGATTGGCTAAGTTAAAAGAGGGCGCCGTTATTTGGACCAATGGGAGAAACGGGGCGACGCTCCTATGGGTTTTCTAATGCCCAAACTGAAATAAAACTGTACATGGCCGAAATCAAATATAGACTCGAAGTTTCCCCCATGTGTATAAAAATGAATAATTTAAAATGGGGGTAAAGAAAAAAAAAATATTAAATCATAAAATCATGTTTTTTTTTCTTTCTTTTCGTTGCACCCATACTATTGATCCTTTGGATAAAGGGAAAAAAAAGAAATAAACATGATTTTATTGAATGATTTTTTTTTTTCGTTACCCCCCAATATTATTATCTTTTTATATCACATCGGGACAACTTCTGTAGTTTTTAATTTGATTTCGGCCATGTCAGTTTTTTTTTAGTTGCATTTGAAAACCCATAGGAGCGTCCTCGCCTCCCATTTGGTCCAAATTAAAGGCCCCTTTTTAAATTAGCCCCAAACAAAGAGTTGCTCGGAATTTTTTTTCCCCCTAGAACTCTATGAGAAAGTAGCTCGCGCTCTATGGGAAGCTGGACGACCCCCGCTAGTAACCAAAACAGCTATTTCTGCCTTTTTTCTGTATTTTGAACTGTCCGCCCTTTGGGAAAAAGATTGGGCAATTTTTTCCCCCCATAGGTTATAATGGGTCCCTTTGAGTGGCGAATTTTTCCCAAAAAATTTGATTCGGTCACTTCGCCGAATTTTTCCCAAAAAATAAAATTTGGGGCCCGAAATTTCCCTTTGGCACGAATCGCATTAAAAAAGAGTTTTTCCAGGCTGCCCCAGAAACCCGCAGGGGTTATGTTTGGGAAAGTTGTGCCCCTGCTTAAATATGCAAGAGGGAGCCTTTGGGTTTTGGGCTTCATTTCAAAGTTTTTGTTTTAATTTGACTCGCAGTGACTGCCGCCGCTCTTTGAATTTTGCTTTTAATATAAAATTCCCTGGGCAATTTAAAGAGGGCAAAAATGAAAAAAAAACTCAAGGGAAAGTAGGCCCGTTAAAAATCATGCCAGCGGGGAAACTGGAAAAAAAACAAGCTGGAAAAAAGGTCGGTTGGGGGGGGGAACAAATTTGTTGGAAAAGTGTGGAAGGGGTGACGGGGCAGCCCCAGCAGCATGAGGGCAGGGAGTGGGCCAAAAATGACATTCTGGAGGGTGGAAAAACATGAGGAAGCCACGAGTGGCACAATGACTGAGGCGGAGGTCACGGCCCGGCCCCGCGATGAGGTAAAGGCCCCGTGGCACAATGACATTTGGGGGGCGGCAAAAAAAGTATTTAAGGGCCCCAGTGGCACAATGATACAGTGTGGAGGGGCACGACAAGGGGAAACAGCATGAGATCAGGGAGTGGGGACACCAAAGGGCATTCTGTAGGTGGCAAAACAGTATTAACCACAGAGTGGGGACAAAACACACGTGTGGAGGTCACGGGGAGGGAGTATGGATCAGGGAGCCCGGGCCCAAAGACATTTGGAGGCGGTAAAAATATTAGGCCCACAGGTGGCACAAACAACCCGTGTGGAGGTCCGGTGGAGGGAGTTTGAGGGGTAGGCCCCCCCCCCCCCCCCCCCCCCAAAACCACCCAATAAAAAAAAAAAAAAAAAAAAAAAAAAAAAAAAAAAAAAGGCCCCCAAAATGGGGCAAAATTTTGGGCGGCCAAAAAAGTATTGGGCCCCAGGTGGCACCCAAAATTACAGTGTGGGGTCACGACAAACAAACAGCATGAGATCCCGTCAGTGGCACAATGACATTCTGGAGGCGGCAAAACCCGTATTGGGCCCCCAGGTGGCAAAAATCCACAGGGGGGAGGTCACGGGGGGAAAACAGTATGAGGTCAGGCAGTGGCAATTTTTCATTTGGAGGCGGCCCCAAACGTTTAGGCCCCAGAGTGGCACAATCACACAGTGTGGAGGTCACGGCGGCAGCAGTATGAGATAAGGGGAATTTGGGCCCAAAGGGAAAATTTGGAGGCGGCCAAAAAAAATATTAGGGCCACGGGGTGGCACAATGAAACAGTGTGGAGGTCACGGGAAACAGCAGTTGGGGATCAGGGCGTGGCACAATGAAAATTTTGGAGGTGGCCAAAAAAAGTATTTGGCCACAGAAAGTGGCACAATCCACACAGTGTTTGGGGGTCACGAAGGGAGCAGCATGAGGCCCGGCAGGGGGCAAAAAATGAAATTCTGGAGGTGGGAAAACAGGGGGAAACCACAGAGTGGGGCCCAATGGGGCTGAGAGCGGAGGCACGGCCCGCCCGCACATGAGGTCAGGCAAATGGCACTTTTCACAGTTTGGAGGACATTTGGGAGAGCCACGCCCCGCGTGAGGTCAGGGCAGTGGGAAAAAATGACACAAATGGGAGTCACGGGGAACAGCAGGGAGAAACCCTGAGGTATAGAGTGGCCCCAATGACAGAGTGTTGAGGGGGGGTGGCAATTAACCCGTCCCCGGTAAAGATGGTGGTAGGCGATGGAGAAACTGTCAGCCCAAAGTGTGGCATCAGGTGGGGGGCCCGGGATCAGAATAGTGGCTGAGGCAGGTGTTTTGAAACCCGATGGCGCCTAAGGCTTGGTGTGTGGAAATTTCCCCGGCCCATCCCCGGTGATTCTTTGACAAAAAGGTTTAGTCGTTCCCCATTTCCCCCCGGGGCAAGCGGGTTCTCCTTGGGGTAACGATGGCCCCCCCTGAATGAAAAACCCGTTGAGGCCCCAACTACTGGCCGGGCGGGCAGCTTCTCCACTGGGAAAAATCGGCAAGTTGCCCGGGCCCTACATCCCCGTTTGGCTGCCCGTAGTCCAGCGGGGGTCTTTTAAACTGAGGTGGCAGACCGGGGGGGGGGGTTTTCCCAAATAGGCCAAAAAACCCGTTGGTTTAGGGGGTTGCTCTTGGTCCTGCTTTTGTGCTTTGGGGACTGCACTCCCAAATAGGGGGGGGAAGGGGGCTGTTCATCAGGGGACTCCCGACTTAGGTTACTACTGGGTGGAGTGGTACTGCTCCTACCCCCCCACCTTTCCCCCAAACGGCCCCGGGCCCGTAGTAGTGAGCGCTGAGGAACCCCCGGGCAGACCTGTCAGAGGAGGACGATGCCGCACATAGGCAGCAGCCAAACTGATTACGAAGGATTTTCCTATAGTATTTTGAGTTTGTCTTCCCTCTCAATAGCTGGGAAAAAGGCTCCGATTTTGGACCGGTAGCGAGGGTCCAATAGGGTCGAGAGCCAGAAGTCATCCCTCTGCCGGATGCTGACTATTCGGCTGTCACTAGCCAGGCAAATAAGCATGCTGCGGGCATCTGCACAAGTGACTCCGAGGGGCTCCCTGCCTCCAGTTCCACTGTAGCCGGCCACGGTGCTTGGGGGTCATCTGCCTCGTCTTCCTCATCTCCATCCACCTCCTCCAGCTGCTCCTGCTCCTCCTATCTTGTCACCTGGGTAGAAAATCCACTCATTTCACCAGACAATGCTTCTGCTCCAATGTCCTCCCCCTCCTCCTCCATTTCAGTCCCCACCGGACACATGTGGCCACGAGATGTAGTCGCCACGTCTCCAGTCCCCTGCCCAGACAGATTTTTCAGCATCAGTTCCAGGCAGGGGCGTTGCTAGGGTCCCAAAACACCCGGGGCTCGGGCCCTTAAGTTTTTCTGAGTAGGGCCAGGTGCACACGGAATTTTTTGCGTCTCATTGTGAACTGCGGATGTATTTTTACTGAGAAAAACCTTTGTTGTAGATGCTCAGGAGAATATAAGTGATTTACACTGCAGTTATATTTAGTGACTTACAGGAGACGTCTCTCAAGAGTTGTTCTCTTTCTCTTCTTCTTCTCCATCTGTCCCAGACGCCATGATGTCTTCTACCGTCCAGAACTCTTCACTGAAAAATTTACAAAACAAACATCTTAGACTCCTCATTTTATCAGCGTTTCTCTACAATTTCCTATCTCTATACAAAATCCCCATCTATAGTGCCCCAAATGGTAATAATTACCCCCTTGTAGGTAAATATTTGCCCCCTATAGCCAGGTAGTGGGCCCTCTGTAGCAGGTTGTAGCCCCCTCTACCCAGGTTAGGAGCCCCTCTAGCCAGGTTACTGCCCCCCTTTAGCCAGTAATATGCTCCTTGTAGTCAGGTGATTAGCCCTCTGTAGCCACGTTACTGCCCCCATAGCCACATAATATGCCCCCTGTAGCCAGTGACATGCCCCCGGTGGCCAGATAGGCCCCCCTGTAGCCAGTGACATACCCCTTAGCATATAGGCCCCCTGTAGCCTGTGACATGCCCTTCGCCATATATGCCCCTGTAGCCAGTGACATGCCCCCTTAGCCATATATGCCCCCTGTAGCCAGTGACATGCCCCCTTAGACATATAGGCCCCCTGTAGCCAGTGACATGCCCCCTTAGCCATATAGGCCCCCTGTAGCCAGTGACTGCTCTCCTGTAGCCTCACATGCACCCCCCTGTTGCCATATGCCCCCTGTAGCCAGACATCCCCTCCCCTGTAGCCATTATGCCCCCTGTAGCCAGATATGCCCCCCTGTAGCCTAGCCCATGTAGCCATATGCCCCCCTGTAGCCCCACATGCACCCCCTGTAGCCCCAAAATGCCCCCCCTGTAGCAATATGCCCCCCTTGTAGCCACACATGCCCCCCTGTACCCATATGCCCCCTCTTGTAGCCACACTTGCCCTCCCCTGTAGCCCACATGCCCCCCCGTAGCCATATGCCCCCTGTAGCCCCACATGCCCCCCTGTAGCCATATGCCCCCCCTTGTAGCCACACATGCCCCTCCTTGTAGCCATATGCCCTCTGTAGCCCCACATGCCCCCCCGTAGCCATATGCCCCCTGTAGCCCCACATGCCCCCCCGTAGCCATATGCCCCCTGTAGCCACACATGCCCCCCCTTGTAGCCACACATGCCCCCCCTTGTAGCCACACATGCCCTCCCCTGTAGCCATATGCCCCCCCCCCCCGTAGCCATATGCCCCCTGTAGCCCCACATGCCCCCCCTGTAGCCATATGCCCCCTTGTAGCCACACATGCCTCCCCTGTAGCCATATGCCCCCCTTGTAGCCACACATGCCCTCCCCCGTAGCCCCACATGCCCCCTGTAGCCATATGCCCCCTGTAGCCATATGCCCCCCTTGTAGCCACACATGCCTCCCCTGTAGCCCCACATGGTCCCCGTAGCCATATGCCCCCCTTGTAGCCACACATGCCCTCCCCTGTAGCCCCACATGTCCCCCCCCCCGTAGGCATATGCCCCTGTAGCCACATGCCCCCGTAGCCATATGCCCCCTGTAGCATATGCCCCCTTGAGCACACTGCCTCCCCTTTAGCCCCACATGCCCCCCCCCCGTAGCCATATGCCCCCTGTAGCCATATGCCCCCCTTGTAGACACAATTGCCCTCCTCTGTAGCCCCACATGTCCCCCCCCCGTAGGCATATGCCCCCTGTAGCCCCACATGCCCCCCGTAGCCATATGCCCCTGTAGCCATATGCCCCCTTGTAGCCACACATGCCCTCCCCTGTAGCCATATGCCCCCCCTTGTAGCCACACATGCCCTCCCCTGTAGCCCCACATGCCCCCCTTGTAGCCACACATGCCCTCCCCTGTAGCCACACATGCCCGCCCTGTAGCCCCACATGCCCCCTGTAGCTAATAAAATTAAAAAAAAACTACTTACCTAATGAGCCCGGCCCGCGCGTCCTGGTCCTGCAGCTTGAGAGCGGTGTAAGCAGCGTGATGTCATCACGCTGCTTACGCCGTCTCGCGGGGCACGGGACCTCCTCGGCCGGCAGAGCTGCCGGCTCAGAGGATCCCAGCGTCGCAGGGGGGTGATGACAGCGGCGCGTCACGCCCCCTGTGACGCCCACGTGTATGTACAGCGCTCAGCAAGCGCTGATACATACTGGGGAGCAGGCAGGACGGGAATGATCCGTCCTGCCTCCTCCCCGACTTGAACTGCGCGGCCGCTGGGGAAACGGCCGTACAGTCAGAGAGATTTGGCGGGCGCCGCCCGCACTGAGGTGCGCTCCAGGCCCACCGCAGCGGCCTGGAACCGCCGAGACTCGGGGCACAGGCAGATTCATTCGGGGCTCGTGCCCCGAATGAATCTGCCTAGCGACGCCCCTGGTTCCAGGACATGAAGCAGTGGAATGATGTTATTCATCCCGTAGTCCTGGCGACTGACAAATAACGTCGCCTCCTCGAATGGCCTCAACAAACGGCAGGTGTCACGCATGAGCTGCCACTGGCTGATATCAAAGTTACACAGGGGAGTACTTCTGTCTGCCTGGATCATCAAAAAATCATTAATGGCCTTTCTCTGTTCATACAGTCGGTCCAACATGTGCAGGCTGGAATTCCAGCGGGTGGAAACATCGCATATCAGAGTGTGTTGGGGGAGGCTGTTCTGCCGCTGCAACTCGAGGGGGGTGTTCCTGGCTTTGTACGAATGGATAAAGTGCATGCACAGTTTCCTGGTCATTTTCAGAATGTTCTGAAGATCGGTGGAAGACTTCAGGAACCTTTTCACAACCAGATTGAACACGTGCGCCATGCAGGGCGCATGGACCATCCCTCCTCGGTGCAGCGCGGACACCAGGTTCCTCCCATTGTCCGTCACCATGGTTCCGATTTGCAGTTGGCGCGGAGAAAGCCACACATCGATTTCTTGCTGCATGACGCGGAGCAGTTCCTCCCCTGTGTGACTTCGTTCGCCGAGGCAAACCAGGTGTAGAACTGCGTGACACCGCTGTGCCCTACACATGTGGTATGATGGAGCAGTACTTGTGGAGGCTGAGATGGTGGTGGTGGTGGAGGAAGAGGAGACGGACATTGGCGCAGGTGCAGCAGTTTGTCAACGTGGAGGAGAAAGCAGCATCTCCTGTCCAAGTTGTTGGTGTGCCTGGGCTGGAAGCACATTCACCCAGTGGGCCGTAAAGGACATGTACTGGCCCTGACCGTAGTTACATTTCCAGACGTCCGCGCTGCCGTGCACCTTGGAACAAACCGATAAGCTCAAGGACTGACCCACCTTCTGTTCTACATATTTATGAAGTGCTGGTACTGCCTTTTTGGAAAAGAAATAACGGCTTGGAACTCTCCATCTCGGCTCGGCACAAGCCATTAGTTCTCTGAACGGTGCAGAGTCCACCATTTGGAAAGGGAGGGACTGCAGGACCAACAACTTGGACAGGAGCACGGTCAGCTGCTGCACCTTAGGATGGTTGGACGCATACTGTTGTCTCTTTGCAATCGCCTCGCTGAACGACTGCTGGCGCCATGAGTAGCGAGGAGCAGGAGCATTTGGAACGGGAGATGATATCAAAGAGAAACAGCTCCCTTCTGCAGAGGTGGTGGAGCCTTGACTGGCTGCAATGGCATGCATGCCACTGGGCGCTGCTGCTGCTGCTGCGGCGGCAGGATGGACCACCACATCTGAGCCACGTTTCTCCCATGCCACCGGATGGTGACGCTGCATGTGTTGACGCCAGGGGCGTCGCTAGGCATTATCATTCGGGGCCCGTGCCCCGAATCTAATGCCTGCTGCCCCGAATGTTTTGCACTGCAGTCCGGAGGAGCCGGCCGACAAGACTGTAGCGCTGCGCCGCATTGCTGAGTAGATGCGGCGCTGCGCTACTATTTAAAACTCCCGCCTCTCTCCCCTGCTGCTGGGCTTCAGTCCGGACTCGGAGGAGCCGGCCGACAAGACTGTAGCGCGGCGCCGCATTGCTGAGTAGATGCGGCGCCGCGCTACTATTTAAAGCTCCCGCCACTCGCCCCTGCTGCTGGGCTTCAGTCCGGAGCGGAGGAGCCGGCCGACAAGACTGTAGCGCGGCGCCGCATTGCTGAGTAGATGCGGCGCCGCGCTACTATTTAAAACTCCCGCCTCTCTCCCCTGCTGCCGGGCTTCTTCAGGAGGTACTCAGTCTCAGTGTGAGCAGTGAAGCGCGGCGCCGCATTGGTTAGACGCGGCGCCGTGCCACGACTCACTGGGTGTGGCAGGCCGCACTCAATCACGTCCTGTGATGCGGCTGCCGCCGGCTTAGTGCGACGTGAGCGCACTGCACCGGGCCGGGGGGAGGGGGTGGGCGAGTAGGGTAGCCAAGGCCGCCGGCGCCTGCATGCTCCTCCTCCTCCTTCCCGCGCAGAGCATAGCAGAGCAGCCGGCGGCCATTTAGGTATGTAGGGCTGGGCTGGGACTGTACTGGCTGGGACTGGGGCTTGGTATCGACTGGGCTGGTGCTGGACTGAACTGGGGCTGACTGGAATGGGGCTGGACTGGGTTGGGGCTGACTGGAATGGGGCTGGACTGGGTTGGGGCTGACTGGGCTGGCGGGGTGGGTTGGGGTGGACGGGGTTGGGGGACTGGGTGGGGTGACGGGGCTGGGGCGACGGAGGGGGCTGATGGTGGGGTGGGCTGGATGGGGCTGATGGGGTGGCTTTTGGTGAATTTGGGGTGATGGGGGGGGTGACTGGCGGGGGCTGACTGGACTGGGGCTGGGCTGGACTGGGGCTGACTGGGGTGGCGCTGGACTGAACTGGGGTAAATGGGCTGGGGTGATGACTGGGGGGGGCTGGACTGAATGGGGTGACTTTGGGGCTGGGGGGGCCTGACTGGGTTGGGGGCTGACTGGGCTGGGGCTGGACTGGGCTGGGGCTGGACTGGGTTGGAGCTGACTGGGCTGGGGCTGGACTGGGTTGGGGCTGACTGGGCTGGGGCGACGGGGTTGGGGGGGCTGACTGGGGGTTGGGGCTGGCTGGGGTGGGGCTGACTGGTGGTGGGCTGGGGCTGGACGGGGACTGGACTGAGTGGGCTGACTAAAAAGGGCTGTCGGGGGGGTACTGGTGGGCTGGCGCTGGGCTGAACTGGGGCTGACTGGGGTGGGGGTGCACTGGGCTAGAGCTGACTGGGCTGGAGCTGGACTGAACTGGGGCTGACTGGGGTGGGGCTGCACTGGGCTAGGGTTGACTGGGCTGGGGCTGGACTGAACTGGGGCTGACTGGGTTGGGTCTGAAGATCTCTCATTCAAATCCCCTATGGGGAAAAGTTAAAAAAAAAAAAAAGGAAAAAACTTTTAAAAACAAACACGAAAAAAAAATAAAAAACACATAACTGCCCTTTTCCCCTTTCAAATCCCTCCCCCCCCCAAAAGATAAAAAATAAAGTAATATTGGTTCGCCCCTTAAAAAATCTGTTGCTATTAACCCCGTAATTTGAACGCCGTAAACAAAAAAGAATCACAGTTTAAAGATTTTTGTTCATCCTGCTGCACAAAAAATGGATTAAAAAGAAATCAAAAATCCTATGAATCCCAAACTTTGTCCCAAATTTAAAACATCATTTCACCCGGGAAAAAAAAAATTCCTTCACAGTTGTTACGGAAAAAAAAAAAGTTTGGCTCTCAGAAGAAGCGATGCATAAATATTCTTTTACACACTAAAAACATTTTTTTTTTAGTTCTTCAACATTAAAAAACAAAAATGAATTGGGTATCGCCAAATTTTTCGACCCAAGGTAAGCTAATTTATCACGGTACTGCCGATGAGCGCTGTTTAAAAAAAAAAAAATAGGATTGAGGTTTTTTTTTTCACCCTGCCTTTCCCTAAAAAAATGATACCAGTAAAAATGTCAGCTTGTCCAGAAAAAACAAAAGCCTGTCACAGAAAAATAAAAAAGTTATGGCCTTGGGAAAGTTTGAAGAATAAAAAAAGGTTCAAGGGGGGGGAAAAGGTCCCATTTGGAGCCTTTGCAGGTAATAGATAAAGTGGTATGGTATCGAATGGGGAAATTTGGGTGCTCTAACCCCTTGAAAAAGGTCAGCAATGCCCGCATGCAAAATCCCCTGAATACGCCCCTTACTCCGAATCATGCTTCATTGGAGCTATGATTACCCTCCATTTTGCCCTGGTACCTGTGACCCGGAAAAGTGGTCTGGGGAGCCCAACAGAATGTTTTTGAAGTCGCCCTTTTCCCAAATCTATCCCGGGGGGACTTCTAAGAATGTCTGTGACGTCCCCGAAACCCCCCCCAAACGGGGGCATTACAAAGTGTCCCCAGGTGCCAATTGTGTCAAAGTTTGGAGGGGAAATGCATTAAAATTTTTAAAACGGGTAAAAACTGAATTTTGACAACAGAAAATTGGCACAATGCCTGTTCATACATGTTGCCCTAAATGTATTAGTAAAAAAAAAAAAAAGTTTTAAAAATATGAAAAATAATAAATATTAAAAGTTAAATTTACCCCCCTTTTGGCACTGTAAAAAAAAAGTTACATATAACCGGTATTGCTGCAATATTAAAATTGCTGCAATTTTATCTATTTAAAAATAATATAATTTATTCTGTAAATTCCTTACCAGAAAAAAATTTCAAAAACGCAAAACAAATGCAATTTTTTGGTCAATTAGGGCACCTTATGAATTAAAACTGTCTGCAATAAGCCTGTCTCTGTTGCCCATAGCAACCAATTAGCGCCCATAACAACCCCAGGCCCTAGCAACCCCTCGGAGCTTTTTTTTTTTTTTTTCATTTGTGCTCTGAAAAATTTAAGTGGCGTTGTGATTGGTTTCTATGGGCAAAGGTAGTCTTACTGCTAGACAGTTTTTATAATTTTCTCCTTGGGCCTTAATGGGTTAAAATAGTAGTTTTGTCCCTGTCTTAGTGTAGTCTTATTTTAATTGTTTTTTAAAATTTGGGGCCCGTTTTACACCGGTGTTCATTTTTACTACGTTTAGCAGCAGTATAAAACATGAAGATAAAAAAATTGTTAAAGTAAAAAAGTTTTTTTCGTAGTTTATGTTTGTAGCTAATGTTTTTTTTTTATTTACAGAATATCATCCATTGTGTTTTTTTTACTATAGTACAGAAATCATACATTTCCTGATGATCATATATTGAAAGTTACATTTTCTCTTTTTCTGTTTCCATTAAAGTAAGTGATCATTTTAAATTTTTCATTTCATGTTGTTTCCTTGTGTTTATACATTATAATATAACAAACTAATACATTATTTGACTGAAACAATTCTACAATGGTAACCCCCTTTTGCAGCCCCGAATCAGGGGGCAGTGGAGAATAAATCTCCATTCCTGGAGGTGGCCCCCAGGTTCTGGAGCGACTAAATCCACGCTGTGTGGGGGGCCCTAAAGCCAACACCACACCCCGGGGTCCAACAAGCTTCATTGGGGTTTTAGTCTGGGGAATCAGGGGCCAGGGTGTACTTGAAATCTTGGTCAGGCTCTTCCAACCCCGGTGGACATTTCTAGTTGTATAGTGTCACATTGTCTTTTTGGTAAAAAACCCCTTCGCCCCATTAAGAAGATCCCTAGTGTTGGGGTTTCGGATCTACAAAGGGTGGATTCATACCCAAAACATGTGGGGGAGCGCCTTCTACATGGATAAGAGTCCCAGAGAATGGCTTGAAAACATCCCCCAGACTATAATGCTGCTGCCACCAGCTTGTGTTCTTCCAGCAATGGCTGCAGAATGTTTGTTCTGTGATATTTTCACCTAACACACCGTTGTCCATTTATTTGACCAATATTCACCTCCTTCATAAATGACACATGGTGCTCTGTAGTTTCCAAGTTGCTTAGTGACAATAGCACTACTTATCCACTTACTATACATTTTCACCACAGAAGCACTGAACAGATCACAAACTGCACACTTTCAGAAATATCGCCACCCCGCACCCAAATAATCATACCTTTTTGAAACTCTGAGAAATTGCCTCCTTTACTCATCACAACAATGAGATATATGTGTGCAGACAGCCTGTGGTACACCTGTTATACCCACCAAGTCAACACATCACACAGGACTTCATGAGCTATGTGCTGCTGATGTCAAAAGCAGAAAGTTGTCATAATAATGTGACTGTGAATATAAACTACATATAGATATATAATTTGCCATTTTAAGGGGGAGGGGAGATGATCATCCCAAAGAAATGTGTAAATTTAATAGGATATGACGGTATGAAAAGCCTGATGAGTGATTTTATCAAGAAAGTGGTTTTACTACTGTATAATCTTTCTGTGGTCTGCTTGTGTAAAAACAAATGTTTAAAAAGCTATTACACTGATAACTTGGGGAGATGCATATGCTGTAGTTTTGTTAAGAATTAAGGTCTATGGGTCAAAGTGCCTTAAAAATTAAAAATACACATAATGCGCCTTATGTTTGAAAACTGTATAAAAGTAAAACAATCTTTGTCGCCCATAGCAATCAATCAGAGCCCAGCTTTAATCTCTTATACTGCCCAGGGAAAATAAAAGCTGAGCTCCGATTGGTTGCTAATTTCTGTTTTTCATTAAAAATGACAAAGGTGCAGGATCTGTTACATGGCACCAACACAACACCCCGTTGACTATAACAGGCAACTGTTCATGCTGTGCTACTTTTTCTGAAATTGGTTACATAATCAGTAATGGAAGCTCCAATCAGAAGATCCAATGCAGATGTAAACTAGGCCTTACAGGCTATAGTCACTATACCGTCAACATATCCTTTAAACCAAACATACAAGCCCTTACCTCACCTCTGCCTGCCTCCTTCACCAGAATATCTCATGTATCCACTAACTTCTTAACTCTGATACTTCAAAATGCTAGTCCATGCCCTTGTCATCTCCCGCCTAGACTACTACAACATCCTATTCTGCGACCTCTCATCTAGCACTCTTGGTCCCCTTTAATTTATCCCCACCCCCCCTGTTTGCCCCCTGATTTTAATCTTCCTGGTACCCTCTCCCCTCACCTTTTCCCCAAACCCCTTCACGGGCTCCCCAAAATTGGGCCCAAGCAAATTTTAAAGCTCAATTTTTAACTAACCCTAAACCTACAAAGGCCCCCAATAACCCCCCCCTCCAAAAATTTCCCTCCCAAATTTTCCCCAAATATCTCCCCCACGCACTCCCGCTCCTCCCCGGGACCTTTTTCCCCCCCTGCTCTCCTCTTACCCAGCCCTCACCAAACCTTTCCCAAGACTTTCCCCCCGTAAATTCCCCCCCACCTCGGGAACCCCACGGGCCCCAAAACAACATAAAGACTCCCCCTCCATTTTCCCCCAGCCTTCAAAAGCAACCAAAAACCAAATCTCTTCAGGGGGCTTTTAAACCTACAAAAAACCCAATACATCCTCCAAAAAAAATTTCCTGCCCCTCACTTTGTCTTTTTCCCCTCCTTTCCCCCAAACCCCCTTTACAAGCGGGTTTTCTCTCCCTCTTTTACCATTTTGTTAATCATTTATTGTTTTGAAAATGAAATTTGGGTTTTGAAAATTTTTTTGTGTTATAACCCCCCCTCAAAATGCATAGCCCCCTGGAATCAATGGTGCTGTCAAATAATGAACAATTATATAGTTTTTATAGGGGGAACCCTTTAAAGTCAGGGTTTAAATGATAGTTTCTATTTTGAAAATGGAAATAATTTTTTTCCCTCAAAAAAGGGTAAAGGCTTTTGGAATTTTTTTTCAACATGTGTGAGAAAAGGGATGGCAAAAAAATTTTTTTAATTAAAAAAAAAATTGGAAAAAATTTTTTACCCAAAAAAATCAGTTTCTTTTGGGTTTTTTTTTTTCCTTTTTTCCCTCTTTCTTTCTTTAAAAAAAACCACCTAAAAAAAAAACCCCGCTGGGGGGCAAAATGGATATTTAGAAAGTTTTTCCCCTGGAAAAAAGACACAGCCAGAAGCCGCCAACAACAAGAGGAAGAAAGAAAATAATTTCAAACCCAAAAACCCCAAAAACAACACTTCCATAACCTTTTAGGCAAAGGAGATTTGAAAGGAGCCCGTGGGCCCCAGGGTTTTGAAACAAAGAAAACTGTTACCCAGGGGTTTTAACCAGGACAACCATTTCAGCTTTCCCAAAAAAATGCCCCCAAATATTTAGTCCCTGCCTTTTTGACTTAGGGCCCAAATTGAAAAAAGGTCCCCGTGCAAACCCCAAAAATGGCCAAATTAAACCATTTAGAGACAAATGGGGAAAAAGTAAACGAAACCCCTTCCCCGTACCAAAGGGTTTTGAAAAGTATTTTCCGGCTTTTAATACTCCAGTACAAAAAAATTTCCTTGCATTTTTTTCCATTAGGCAAATTTGGAACCCCCAACCAAAAAAAAGTAAACAAAGGATGCTTTATATAGTTTTGGTGGGGTTCAAAAAATTTTGGGAAACCCAGCCCCTGGGAAAATTTCCCTTTAAAAACATTAAAAGTCATCATCCTTTAAAAATAAAAAGCACACAGGGCCTTTGGCTCGCCCCTTTAAAAAATCAACAAAAACATGAAAAATATCGTGGATCAGCTTTTTTAGGGCCACAGAAATTCCCAAAAAAAAAGGAGAGACGTGACTTCATGGCAAAAACCCTTTTCAGCATAGTGGGAATTTTTGGGGAAAAAATGCAATAAACCTTTTTTGGGCCCTGGAAAGAGAGTGAAAAAACAGCCTAAACAGAGAGAAAATTTTTAGAGTGGTTTAAAACCCACTTCAAAAATAAGATCCAAAAATTTTAAAAAAAAATTACAGGGCCCCCCCCAAAACAAAAGTGACCCGGGGCACATTCCCCATCTTCACAAAAAGAAATTTTTGGTTCCCTTGGGGAAAAGAAAAAGTTGCCCCGAATAATTAAATTGGGAAATTAAAAAGTCTGGGATGTATTCCCGTTATTTGGGGGAAAAAATGAAGCCCCGGATGGTTAAAGAAATTATTGGCTCTCTGTTTTGGGGATTTTGGGTTTCACCTGAAAATTGCACAGTTTTCTGAGTTTTTTTCTTGGATTTAAAAAAAAGTTGGGCAGAATTTGTTGCAAAAAAACCTCCAGAAATTCCCCCGAAAACAGCCTCGAGAGCATTGAATTTGACAAAATTCTCCCGTGTTTTCTCAAACCCATGTGGGGCAGCTGTTTTTTGGGGGGGCAAGTGGTTTGGCAAAACAAGCCAAAAATTTCCCGGAAAATTTTATCCCCGAAGGGTAAATTTTTGTCATTTCTATAAACTCCAAAGAACTGAATCTTGTCCTAAAGTTTTTACCTGCAAAGGGAAAATGGGAGGAGGCAAGGGGATTTTTTTTTAAATTTTTTTTTAAAAATGATTTAAGTTTTTTTCCAAGTCCCCTCTTAAATCACCATAAAATTCCAAAAAAATGTTCAAAGGGCGTTTAGGTTTAAGGGAAAAAACCAACTGGTTTCAAGCTTTTTTAAAAAACCCCCACGCTGGGCCCGTTCCCCGATCCGCTCTGTCCAAAGCCCGTTTATTTCCCAATTTTCACTGCCCAAATTAAATTTAATGTCTTACAGAAAATTTTGGTTTTTCCTTTCTGGCCCTGGGTTTTTTCCATCAGGGTTGAAAAAGTTGTCCTTTCAGTTTTTTGTTTAAATTTTTGTTTTCGTTTTTTCTCTCTACAGGTTTAAAAGGGTTCCCAGATTACTGGGAAAAAAAAAGATCTGGATTTTGCCCCCCTGCTTTAAATTTGTAAAAAAAGGCAATGTAAAGAAAACCCTTTAAAAATATGGGGAAACAAACAGAAAAAAAGGAAAAACGAAAATTTTATGACAAGGGGCAATTAAACCTTGGGTTTTGTAAACCAAAAAAATACCCTTTCCCCGAAGCCGCAACACCCAAAAAGAAAAAAAGAGAAAAAAAAGGAAAGACTTTTTTTTGTTCTTACACCCCCTTTGGGAAAAAGAGAAGGCCCCTGAAAGGGGCCAGGGGTTTAAATAATTGAAAAGTTGCCTTTTAAAACCATGTTTTTAGACAGAATTTTTTTATCTGAAAAAAAGGGAAAAAGATTTTCAAGTTAAATTAAAAACCCGAACTTCTAAAGGGATTTCAAACCTGGGAACCCACAATCAAAAAATTTTTTTTCCAAAATTTTAATGAAAAATTTTGCCCCCAACATTTTAAAATTTGGGAAATTTTTAAAAAAAGAAGAAGTGCTTTTTTCGCTAAAAAATATTTGCCTAAAAAGATGGGAAAAGGGGAAAAAACCAAACACTAAACACTCTTTTAAAGATGACTTTTGGGTTTCCCCTGAAAGTTCCCATCTCTAAAAAAAAAGTCCCCTTTCCAAAATTTGGTTTTTGAAACCCTCCAGGGAAAAACAATGAGCGTGAAAGAAACATTTTTAGTTTTTTTCAGAGATTCATACCCCGGGCCTTTGACATACAAAGGGGGGCAAACAAGACGAATCATCTTAAACAATTCCCTTTCACTTTAGAAAAAAATGTGCTATTTAATTCCCCGAAAAGGAAATTATTTTAACCCGGTTTTTTCAGAAAAAAAAAACAAAAGGGGGTAAATTTTGCAACCTTTTTAAAAAAGTAAAAAAAATGTTTTGGGTTTTTTCCCCAAATCATTTTTTAGTGGTTAGTTTTTTTAAATGTAAAATAAAATTTTTTTCCCCATAAGTTATTTAAAGAAAAATAACCCCAAACCCTTGGGTAAACTTTTCCCCGAAACGGGTTTTTTTTTTTGGTCATCAACAAATGTTAGGGTTTTAAATTTTTTAAAAAAAAGGCAAAATTTCCAAAAATTTTGTTTGAAAAAAATTCCCGCTAAGTTTTTTTTTTTGCCCCTAAATTCCCCTTTTGCACTTATATTCAGTTTTTTCACTGTCTAATATTACTATTCAGTAATTAAGTTTGCAAAAAATTTCTGTTTTAATTATAAACAGATTTATTTCATGTTTACATCATTTCAGATGACGTATGTTGTAAACTTTTGTTTTATTGTTTGGAGCCTTTCAAAATGCTAATTGTCACGGTTCACGCCGCGGTTCCCTGCCTTGGGCCGTCGGCGTGTCGTGCCTTCCTGTGCTTACCTGTCCGGTCCTGTCTTGTTGCTTCCTGGGGTACTCTGTGTACTCTGTTCCTCTTAGGGCGCGCGCGCTGCAGTTTCCTGTCTTTTATAGCTTACTTGTCTCTGTCTATTTCCCTTTCTTTACTTCTGACCCCTGCCTATAAAGAGGAGGTTCCTGCCCCCTGCTCTGGGTCAGTTCATTGCAGCCCTGTTGCTGTGTCCAGCTGCTTCCCATCTTGAGTGGCCTGCCAGCATCTAGGTCTGCTGTTGGAGCCTTTAACCCCTGAGATGCTGGTCCAGTGTCTTTTTTCATCTGAGCTCCTGGCCGTCTGTCGCCCCGTGTCTCCTGTATCCTGCCGTGTTCCTGTCCTGTATTTGCTCTCCTGTTCCTGCCGTGTTCCCTGGTCTGTACCTGATGTGTTACCCGTCCAGTTCCTGCCGTATCCTGTGGTGCTATATGTACGTTTTAACCCTCCTGTATCCTGCTGGGGTTCCTGAGTACGTTTTAACCTGCCCTGCTTATGTTCCCCCTATGTTCCTGTGTTACCTGCCCCTGAAACCCCGGCTGTAAACCGCAGGTAGCCACGTCAGGGGTAGTGACTGGGGTCCCGCAGCCAAGTCCATCCCGCCTTGGGGCGGGCTCTGGCGAAGACCAGGGGCCCCTTAGACTCCACTCCCTGGCGTGGTCCTCCTCAGCTACCACCTCGCCTGCGGTGATCACAGAGGATCCACACCCGGATGTCTGCGGTCGGCGCGTCGGCGTACGTCTGTCAGCGCCGCACCGTTACAGTATGAACTGACCCTGGATCCCGCAGGGGTGACCCTGCCCTCATCTAGAGCGTCTGCACCCGTTGCCTGGCTCATGGTTTGTCTAGAGCGTCTGCACCCGTTGCCTAGCTCATGGTCCAACCCAGAGCTTCCGTTTGGCCTAGCTCATGGTCCAGCCCAGAGCTTCCGTTTGGCCTAGCTCATGGTCCAGCCCAGAGTTTCCGTTTGGCCTAGCTCATGGTCCAGCCCGAGCTTCCTTTTGGGCCCCTAGCTCATGGTCCCACCAGAGCTTCCTTTTGGGCCTAGCTCATGGTCCAGCCCAGAGCTTCCGTTTGGCCTAGCTCATGGTCCAGCCCAGAGCGCCCGTCTGTTGCCTAGCTCGGGGTCCCGCCCAGGGCGCCAGTCTGGTGCCTAGCTCACGGTCCCGCCTTGAGCGCCCGTCTGTTGCCTAGCTCACGGTCCCGCCCTGAGCGTCCGTCTGTTGCCTAGCTCACGGTCCCGCCCTGAGCGTCCGTCTTTGCTAGTCCACGGTCCCCCCTGAGAGTCCGTCTGTTGCCTAGCTCACGGTCCCGCCCTGAGCGTCCGTCTGTTGCCTCGCTCAGGGTCCCGCCCGGAGCGTTCCGCCCTTTTTGCTAGCTCACGGTCCCGCCCTGAGCTTTCCGTCTGTTGCCTAGCTCACGGTCCGCCCTGAGCGTCCGTCTGTTGCCTAGCTCACGGTCCCGCCTGAGCGTCCGTCTGTTGCCTAGCTCACGGTCCCGCCCCTGAGCGTCCCGTCTGTTTGCCTAGCTCACGGTCCCGCCCAGAGCGTCCGTCTGTTGCCTAGCTCACGGTCCCCGCCCAGAGCGCCCCGTCTGTTGCCTAGCTCACCGACCCGCCCAGAGCGCCCGTCTGTTGCCTAGCTCACGGTCCCGCCCAGAGCGCCCGTCTGTTGCCTAGCTCACTGTCCCGCCCAGAGCGTCCGTCTGTTGCCTAGCTCACGGTCCCGCCCTGAGCGTCCGTCTGTTGCCTAGCTCATGTCTCGCCCCCGGGGTTCCCCCATTTTGGCTAGTGCCCCGTTTGTTTCCTCCCGTGCACTTCCTCATCTAGGTTTTTCCCTATACTGGCGATATTCAGCCCGTAGCTGGGTTTGGGGGTGGCCCCCGTAGAAGTTGCGGGCCCCTGCCCTATGAGGCACGCCTTGTTTGTGATTTGGCGGGGGAGGAGGGGGCTTTAAGGGGGGGGTACCTGTCACGGTTCACGCCGCGGTTCCCTGCCTTGGGCCGTCGGCGTCTCGTGCCTTCCTGTGCTTACCGTCCTGTCCTGTCTTGTTGCTTCCTGGGGTCCTCTGTGTACTCTGTTCCTCTTAGGGCACGCGCGCTGCAGTTTCCTGTCTTTTATAGGTTACTTGTCTCTGTCTACTTCCTCTTTACCTCTGACCCCTGCCTATAAGAGGAGGTTCCTGCCTCTGCTCTGGGTCAGTTCTCTGCAGCCCTGTTGCTGTGTCCAGCTGCTTCCCATCTTGAGCGCCTGCCAGCATCTCAGGTCTGCTTTTTGGAGTCTTTAACCCCTGAGATGCTGGTCCAGTGTCTTTGTCATCTGAGCTCCTGGCCGCCCGTCTGTCGTGTCTCCTGTATCCTGCCGTGTTCCTGTCCTGTATTTGCTCTCCTGTTCCTGCCGTGTTCCCTGGTCTGTACCTGATGTGTTACCCGTCCAGTTCCTGCCGTATCCTGTGGTGCTATATGTACGTTTAACCCTCCTGTATCCTGCTGTGTTCCTGAGTACGTTTTACCTGCCCTGCTTATGTTCTCCTTTGTTCCTGTCCTGTACCCCGGCTGTCACCGCAGGTAGCCACTTCAGGGTAGTGACCTGGGGGTCCGCAGCCAAGTCCATCCCGCTTTGCGGCGGGCTCTGGCGAAGACCCGGGGCCCCGTAGACTCCACTCCCTGGCGTGGTCCTCCAGCTACCACCTCGCCTGCGGTGATCACAGAGGATCCACACCCGGATGTCTGCGGTCGGCGCGTCGGTGTACGTCTGTCAGCGCCGCACCGTTACACTAATATTCTGTATGCAGGATTAAAGTTGGTTATTTTTGAGTACATTGTCTCGTGTTTTATTTCTTATGCAGCAAATATAACACACCGGGCTCGTGCCCCGGATGTTTTAGGACCCTAGCAATGCCCCTGCCTGTGGTACCCCACTAGTAACAGGGATCCAGTCTGAGTATGTACCATTAATCATCACCCTTTGTTTTCTATCACTGAGTAAGTTACTTACCCACTTGCACACATTTTCCCCCAGTCCAAGCATTCTCATTTTACTTACCAACCTTTTATGTGGCACAGGATCAAATGCTTTAGAGAAATCTAGATATATTACATCCAATGTCTCACCCCAATCCAGTCTAGAACTGACCTCCTCATAGAAGCTGATGAGATTAGTTGGACAGGACCGATCCTTCATAAACCCATGCTGGAATGGTGTTATACATTTATTTTCAGTGAGATAGTCCAGGATAGCATCACTAAGAAAACATTCAAACATTTTACCCACAACAGAGGTTAAGCTTACCGGCCTATAGTTTCCTGGATCACTTTTCTACCCTTTTTTGATTATTTATCACCACATTTGCTATGCGCCAATCCTTTGGGACAAACCCAGTTACTATACAGTCCATAAATATTAAGAATAGGGGCCTATCTATCACATGACTAACCGCCCTTAGGACACCATGGTGTGGTAAACCATCAACCTGGGGATTTTTTCTGTTTAAGCTTCTTAAGACGGAGCTACACTTCTTCCTGGGTTAGAAAAGAAACATTTAAGGTGGAGTTTACCTCATCCCTCTGCTCATCAGCAGGAAGGTCTCTGTCCTCGGTAAATACAGTGGAGAAAAAATTGTTTAATAGGTTTGCTTTTTTCTCATCGCCCTCCACAATATCTCCCTCACTACTTTTCAAAGGGCCAACATTTTCCGTTTTAATCTTTTTACTATTTTTATAGTTGGAGAATATTTTGGGGTTTAGCCACTCTCTGTGGCGTCTGCCTTTCTGTCTTCAGCTTTGCTGTCTTCATAACAATTTTATATATTTCATTTTTTTTTCCTTATAGCTTTTTAGGCCTCCTCATTGACTTCCTGTTAAAGCAGCTTAAACACTTTCTTTTTGTTATTTATTACCGCATTTACATCTTTCTTGTGTTTTTTGAGGTTGAAGAATGCCAAATCTCTACTGACAAAGGGGGTCCATGTTTCCAGTAAGCATCAGAAAAGTTTGCTCATACCATGAACTTTGTTGATATCCCTCTGCCTTATGTTCAAAACTATCCTATTGAACTGTGATGTACCTGCCAGGACCAGCTATTTCATCTCATTTGGCAGCCTCAATGCCTTCAGGTCCAGGTATCACTTCTTCTTGTATTACTGACCCCCTGGTCCTTTAGGTCTGGCCGCCTGGTCCTTTGGGTCTATTCCCCTGGTCCTTCAGGTCTTGGTATCACTGTTTCTTCTATCACTGGCCCCCTGGTCCATTAGGTCTGGCCACCTGTTGCTTTAGGTCTAGTCCCTGGTTATTCAGGTCCAAGTATCACTGCTTCTTGTATCACTGACCCCCTGGTCCTTTAAGTCTAGCCCCCTGGTCCTTTAGATCTAGTCTCCTGGTCATTCGGTTCCAGGTATCACTGCTTCCTGTATCACTGCCCCCCCCCCCCATTCCTTTAGGTCTGGCTTCTTGGTCCTTTAAGTCTAGTCCCGTGGTCATTCGGGTCCAAGTATCACTGCTTCTTGTATCACTGGCCCCCTTGTCCTTTAGGTCTGGCCCCCTGGTGCTTTAGGTCAAGTCCCTTGGTCCTTAAGGTCCTGGTATCACTGCTTCTTGTATCACCAGCTACTATTTTTGCCTTAACCAAGAGGGGCAGACACCCTAAAATTTGTGCATCTAAAGCAGAGGATGCATTTTCTCATCTGAAAAGATCCTTTGCAGGAGAAGTTGGAGAAACCTGTAGAACATAACTGAATTAACATTTCTGCTCCTGAATTTCCTTGGAGCTTTTTACCATTTTTTTAAAGAGCAGAAATATTGAGAATAACAGAATGAATATAGAAGGTTACGTCAGGATCCGAAATTATTTCAGTGATGTTTCTCTGCACCTGGGGATCAATGATTTCTATAAAGTGCAGCCAGTCCTCGTCCTGTCACACATTGGCCCTGGCTGAGGATCTGCAGCACTGTCATTGACCAGCATGGGTTGAAAGAATCTAGGGTCCATGGATTGCCTGTCATCTACATTACCTGTCTGTTTGTGTTCTGGATCGGTGTCCTGTGTGCTTCATCTTCTGGAGATAGAACGAAGGATCCATCATCACAATGTCGCCTCAAATTAATGGATTCTAATATCCTCTATGAATATTATAAGAGCGGAGACATCGTTATCGGAGGACTGTTCTCCGTCATGTGGATCCATCACGTCAAACCCAGATTCAGGAGCCGGGAAGAGAGGATCTCACCAAATATGTAAGTCATCCCTTTCCTCCATTAGATCTTCATGGTTCTGATGTGCATAATGATTGTCTTATAAAATAAATAGTTACATATTTTGTTAGGCCGAAAAAAGACAAACGTCCACTCAGTTCAGCCTAATATGTAGAGTGGAGAGGATCATAGTGTAGATGCCACTGTACCTCGTCTCTGCTGACTAAGTTCTATGAGAAGGTAATGACTTGCCTTGTGGAATTTGTATCTTTTACCACGTGTGGACATAATAATATTTGCTCTTCATTTATAGAGTATATATAAGACTCCTGCACATTTTTTGACACATTTTAGTTGTTAAAAACATCATAAATTTATAAGTTTTTTAAAAATGAATGGTGAATGACCTGGGTCATGTGTATGTTGCTTTCACAGGCCACTTCTAAGGAGCTACGCTGCAATATTGGCTCTTTACTTTGCTGTTGATCAAATCAACAACGATCCAGAAATTCTCCCCAACATCACCCTGGGCTACCATTTATTTGATGCTTTTGGAGATGAGATAAAATCAGTGCAAAGTGTCCTGCAGATTCTGTCTGGTGTGACCAATGAAGTTCCAAACTATTCCTGTGAGGACCATGGGGAAGTTGCTGGATTTGTGGGATATTCATTTGACATGGAGCAGATATTGCAAATATACGGCTACACAATGGTGAGTCTGACACCTGGTGCTTTGGTCAACAATATAATGATCAGTTGTCAGCTACGTTTCTATGCTACATATGACTTCTCTTGTGTTTGTTTGTTTGGACCTGGCAGTGCACCTGGAGCTCATTAGTGAAGCTAGCCCTTATCTTCTAAAATGCTTCTAAAATAGCTTGGCAGTCTATTTGCAGAGTATACTGAAAGGTTTCTTTACTAGGTCTGTTATGTCAAGTTCTAGTATATTACAAATCTCCTAAATCCAGTTGTGTTAAGTACTAGAATAATGTTATTTCGCATCTAAGTTGTTTTAGGTCAAGTCATAGAGTGTTGTAGTTCTTGTGAATATCAGTTTGGTGTTTGTCTAGTTCTTGCTGTGTTCTTCCCAGGGGGATGATGGGTCATAGAGTGGCTTAATGTATTAAGGCCAGTTGAAGCTCAGGGATATTTTTGAGGGAAAGCTTTAGGATCATCTTCAGGGATAGACATTCTTGTATTAGGCACAGCTGTAGGACAAGGTTTAGGGGAAGATTTAGGGCCAGTTATTTAGGGTCAGTTATCATTGTTATGTCCTGTTTTTAGACTGAAATTGCATGTGGAATCTCATCCAACAAAGCAACTGTCACCACCCACCTGCTGTCCATTTGCTTGTTCATGTAGCAAAGGGTCTTTCATATGTTTGATTGACACACACTTCATATAGTTATTTATTGCTAACACAATTGTACTTTACTGTATAGTTTTGTTTAGAGTCCGACCTTACAGGACTAAGAAAAGTAACCAGAATATACTAGGACTTAATAAAACTAGACTAAGCCAGGAGACTTGTAATATTCTAGGATTGGACAAAACTGGAATAAAACAGTAGACTTTAATTTACTAGAGCTTGGTATAACTGGACTTAGACTTGCAATATGCTATGTATAGAGATGGGCGAATTTCTCAAAAATTCGATTCGGTCACTTCGCCGAATTTTCCGACAAAATTTGTTTCGTTCCGAATTACTTCGGCACGAATCGCGTTAAAAAGCAGCTATTTCCAGGCTGCACAGAGCCTGCAGGGTGCTGTAGAACGTTGTGCCATGCTTAAATATGCAGAGGGAGCTTGGTTTGGTCTTCATACAATGTTGTGTTTTAGTATGACACGCAGATGACTGCCGCCGCTCTTAGAATCGCTTCACTATAAAATTCCCTGGGCACTTAAGAGGGCAAAACTGACCAAAAAACTGAAGGGGGAATGTAGCCTGATAAAGTCATGGCAGCGACAGATGGAAAAAAACAACCTGAGGGCTCAGGCGGCAACATCAGTGACAGAGTGTGGAGGTGACGGTGGCAGCCACAGCAGCATGAGGTCAGAGAGTGGCACAATGACATTCTGGAGGTGGCAAAAACAGGAGTAGGCCACAGAGTGGCACAATGACAGAGAGTGGAGGTGACGGTGGCAGCCACAGCAGCATGAGGTCAGAGAGTGGCACAATGACATTCTGGAGGTGGCAAAAACAGGAGTAGGCCACAGAGTGGCACAATGACTGAGAGCGGAGGTCACGGCGACAGCAGTATGAGATCAGGCAGTGGCACAATGACATTCTGGAGGTGGCAAAACAGGAGGAAGCCACAGAGTGGCACAATGACTGAGAGCGGAGGTCACGGCGGCAGCAGCATGAGGTCAGGCAGTGGCACAATGACATTCTGTAGGTGGCAAAACAGGAGGAAGCCACAGAGTGGCACAATGACTGAGAGCGGAGGTCACGGCGGCAGCAGCATGAGGTCAGGCAGTGGCACAATGACATTCTGGAGGTGGAAAAACAGTATTAGGCCACAGAGTGGCACAATCACACAGTGTGGAGGTCACAACAGCAGCAGCATGAGGTCAGGCAGTGGCACAATGACATTCTGGAGGTGGCAAAACAGTATTAGGCCACAGAGTGGCACAATCACACAGTGTGGAGGTCACAACAGCAGCAGTATGAGGTCAGGCAGTGGCACAATGACATTCTGGAGGTGGCAAAACAGGAGGAAGCCACAGAGTGGCACAATGACTGAGAGCGGAGGTCACGGCGGCAGCAGCATGAGGTCAGGCAGTGGCACAATGACATTCTGGAGGTGGCAAAACAGGAGGAAGCCACAGAGTGGCACAATGACTGAGAGCGGAGGTCACGGCAGCAGCATGAGGTCAGGCAGTGGCACAATGACATTCTGGAGGTGGCAAAACAGTATTAGGCCACAGAGTGGCACAATGACTGAGAGTGGAGGTCACGGCGGCAGCAGCATGAGGTCAGGCAGTGGCACAATGACACAGTGTGGAGGACACGGCAGCAGCCACAGCAGCAGCATGAGGTCAGACAGTGGCACAATGACACAGTGTGGAGGACACGGCAGCAGCCACAGCAGCAGCATGAGGTCAGACAGTGGCACAATGACATTCTGGAGGTGGCAAAAAAAGGAGTAGGCCACAGAGTGGCACAATGACAGAGATTTGAGGTGACGGCGGCAGGAGCAAAAGCATGAGGTCAGAGAGTGGCACAATGACACAGTGTGGAGGTGACCGCAGCAGCAACAGCAGCAGCATCATGAGGTTATAGAGTGGCACAATGACAGAGTGTTGAGGGTAGGGGCAATACCAGTCCCCTGGTAAAGATAGGTGGTAGGCAGATGGAGAAACTGTCAGCAAGATGTTTGGCATCAGGCGAGTGGCGGCATCAGAAATAGTGGCTGATGCCGGTAGTTTGAACCCAAGACTGACGCCTAAGGCATTGGTGTGTGGAAATCCTGTCCGATCCACGCCTGATTTATCTTTTTTTTTTTTTTGATTTTCAAAACGCTTTATTTGAAAAATATGAAGTAAATACAGGCATGTGAAGAAACATAGAGACTGAGAAAGTCTCAACTATGAAAAAAGGTGACACATAGCAGCATTAACATAGTATACAACCATAAAGTTATAAAGAAGCTATCAAAGTGCACAACTTCATACAATCCAACAGAATCTAGATCCATCAATACGATATGGCAAAGATTACCGATTTAATCAGAAATTGGGGTAGGAAAGTAAATTCAGAACGATATGTGCCACACATCTGTAAGGGTATCCACAAGGGAACCCCATCGTAACGCAATAATGGATTCAAAGTATTATTCACAAAAGGATGGAGTATGACAAAACGAAGGGAAAGGGAGAGAGAAAGAGGGAAAGAGAGTATATTGAGGGACGAATTATTCAATTGAAGCAGATCCAGGTGGCCAAAACACACGGTCGCCCTAAAGTCGCTAGGAAAAATGAGAGGCAGGTGCCTAATGGTTACAACCTCTAGTCATTTAACTCATAAAGTGTCGAAATGTACGAGAGGACTGGAGAGAGCCAAGGCCGCCCATGTTTTCAGACACCTGCTGTACCTGTCTGTCGAGGTCGCCAAGAGTTTCCTCCATGTTGCAAATGTTTAAGTTACCTCCGACATCCACTCGCTATGGTGGGGGAGTCCCGGGGATCTCCATGTCTGGGATGACCGTCTGTGCGCCCTGAAGAAGATTACACAGCAATGAGCATTTGTAAGTGGACATGCGGCATAACGGACATAAAAAAAGGGCCCCTCAGGGATCCTCGGGAAACTCAGTCCAGTAGCTCTCCTACTAATGTCATAGACATCATCCCGAACCTTTGTATGGGCCCCAGTCCCCACCATACATGCATCATAGTCCCTATTCCCCTCCACATCTCCAGCAAAGATCCCGGCACTGACGGGAACCATTGTGAATCAAAAAGGAAACTCTATACCACGAGAAAGACTTTTGAAGCTCGTTTCTTGTGCTTTAAGCGATGACTGCTCTATGTGTAAGGGAAAAGCACCGTGCCACTGTTCATGCGAGAAAGGATTTTTGTCCAGTCCGCCTCCAAACATTACATAAGAGGGAGTTTGTCCTCGTATGATAGCAGATAGCGGCTTTGTAAATAATAGAAATCAGTGTGCCTAGGAGGTGTATGTAATAAACATAGCTTCTCAAAGGGCCGCAAGAGACTGGTGAAATCCACCTACATTCTTTTATAGAGGCGAAAAAATGTTCGGATTGTTGCATATTGGAAAAAAGAAAGCGGGCTACCGGCAATTTCCGCAGGGGAGTAGAATGGAAAGGGAAATATTAGGGCCAAGTACCAGATTATAATAATCGCAATGGATTATCGTTTAGAACCCCCCAAAAAAAGAGGTGCTGCTAGCACTGGGGAACATGGGGTTTCAGTTATTGGAAAAAAGGTCCGGATCTCTCATGAACTGTAAGAGATCCTATATATCCACAATTGTTTTAAGGGTTTGATACTGTAGTGAAAGAAGAGTGGGTATTTATTCCCTAGAGAACAGGTCAAGAACCAGGGGAGCGGTGCCAAAGACAGGGGCATATGGCACCCCGCCAATTGACCCACCGTTTGTAGCCTCCCAGCACACCAGGTCCAGAATTCTAGAATATGCAGCCGCCATATAGTAATATTTTACAATCTGGGAGACCCAAACCCCCCTCATCCTTATGTCTAGTTAAAACACTGTAAGCAGCCGCGGCGGCAAGTGGGCCAGACAAAGGCCCCCCCCCGTTAAAAAGAGGCGTTGGGATCCTCTGCCAAAAGGAGTTAGGAATGTGTATAGGGATGGTCTGAACTAGGTAGAGTTAACTGGTAGGATGTGTCATCTTTGAGAATATCTAACTCTACCAAACCAAGAGAACTCCCTCCTACCCCATCCCCTCCAAGTCAGAGGAATCTTCCGAAGTTAGCGGCTCAAAATTAGAGTGTTAAAGAGTTTAGAAAGTCCTTAGGGATCTTAATCAACCTAAAAATCGAGGCCCCCTTGCGGCCAGCAAACGGATAGGAAGACTTAAGCAACCGAGAACAGCGTTCGAAGAATGTACCCAGAGCTTCGATTTTTAGAAATTTGACTATTGAAGTTAGACCTCAAGAGCCGAAATCGTTCCAAGCGGACAACAGCTCCGCAATAAGAAGTCAAAGGGGTCCGTAATCATGAGACCAAAAGATCGTGCTGCGAAAGCTGAACACTTTATAATTTGTTCCCCCCGATCGCCACTCCCCTGAAATCGTCCGGGTTTAGAACGAATAGCAGCCATCCCAGATTTTCCATCAACAGAACATACAATAAAGGTGAGAGGGGGCATCCCTGCGAGATACCATTTGTATATACTAAAGGTGTCAGAACAAAGATCCGTTAATTTTAAGTTGAGCAGGATGGGGAACTATAAAGGAGCCATAACCCTAGCTCAAAAAGACGGTCCCATCCCCAGACGCCGAAGAGAAGCCAGAAGAGAAGACCAGAAATTCTGTCAAACTCTTTTCGGCATCCAAGAAAGGACCATCAGGGACCCGACTCAGCTGAGCATAGTGAAAATATCCAGTGTCTTTAGGGTGTTATGTTCGCGGGCCTCCCTCCCCGTGACGAACCCCACCTGATCCTGGATCAGTCTCCCCAGTACTATGCTGGGTGCCCGTCTGGGACATTAGGGGGGGGGGGGACCGCGGTATTTGCACCAGGTCGGGTAGTAATGGGTTCAATCTGTTGCCAATAAACTTAGCATACTTTTTAAATCGACGTTCCAAGTAAAGAGAAATTGGGCGATAACTGCCGCAAGATGAGGGTCCTTTCACCGGCTGGGGATAACAGCGACAGGGCTAGAGTAGATTTGAGGTAAAAACGATTTGGCCGTGGAAAATAGAATTAAAAAACGGCCAAATAGACTGGGAGAGAGAAGTCCTGAAAGACCTTATAGTATTTACTCCGGAATCCGTCCGGTCCCCGGGCTTTTTGCCCCCTGGAAGAGCCTATATAACTGCAAGAAAGTCCTCCAAGTAAAGGGCTCTTCCAATCAGAAAGACGGGATTCCGAGGAGAACGAGGGGGGTTTCTTGGGCTGAATAATCCGCTGGGACAGGGCATAGATTGAAGATTATAAAGCTCTGAGTAAAGTAAATGGAAAGCAGGTCTTAATTTCTGGAGTCGTAAGCACCAATGGCTCTTGCTGTTTGACGCATGGAAAATGGGATCTGGTAATCTGTTGACGGAGTGCACGCCCAACATGCGACCATATTTATTCCCATAACTCGTAAAATCACTAACGTCTCCACATGTAGGTAACGCTGCCAGGAAAGTTCAAGGAGACTTTTGACCTCCAATCTCGCTACAAGAAGATCAGCCAGGACCACTGGGGATAGAGCCTGCTGTATGGGGCACTCTCTAGGTTTCCACCCTCTGCAGAGCCGCCCTTAATTTGAGGCCCTGTCCCCTCTTTAATCATCCGCTCCGTGCTTGACCAGGTTACCCCTGAAGCACGCACTTAGGGCTTCCCCTGTACATTCGGGAAGAATAATCCATGAGAATGATCTTAATTGATAAATATTCAATGGCTTTTCTAAGATCGGCCACACAACACAGCTATCCCAAGTAGAGACTCATTAAGTCGACAAGACAGCACGGTTTCGAGGAAGAAGGGACCGAAAATTTACAGAAACCCAGGAGAATGGTCTGACAAGATTAATATTACCTATCCATGTGGAGGACAAACATGGAATGGAGCAGTGGGAGATCAGAATATAATCATCCGACTTATAGGAATTAGTTGGGGTCGAGTAGAAGGAGTAATCTTTGTCTCCCAGGTGTTGCAAACGCCAGCGTCGCATAACTGAAACAGATTTTAAAATTTTCCTAATCTGTTTAATAGCGCGATATGAAAGGGCCGACTTCCTTTGGAGTTATCCAGGGTCGGTCAAGATAAATTGAAATCCCCACCCAGCACAATCCTACCCCTTCACCAATGGCGACAACACATCTGACAAAATGTGAAAAAAGACCAACAGTCCCTGGTTGGGAGCGTATACGATAAACTAAAGTGAAAAGCAATGCCCTCAATCAAGATCGAAAAGAATGATATATCGGCCAGAGGGACCACTTACGAGTCTAGACCTGGTGTGCTAACGAACCTATGTTATAGCAATGGCCACACCCGGGATCTGGACTCGTGATTTGTTGGCACAAAACCATTTGGAATAAATTCATGTTTTCGCAAAACAGGAGCCTGACCTTCCTTTAAAATGGTCTCTGGAGAAAAACTACTTGAGCTTCTGTTTGTGGAAATGATATAACACCTGACTTCTCTTTTCAGGGGTGTTAAGCCCCTTAGCATTGAATGATACTACCGTCAGATCGCTCATCTGAAATGAATAATATCCGCACCACCCGTAGGGGAAGGGAGAGGGGGAAGGGAAAGGGAAAATATAGGGCGCCTAAAGCAGGTGAAAGATGAACCTGCTGGCAGGACTAAACTACGGACTACATAAAGTCAGTAGGCCCCAAGGCTTGCGAAGAAGCACCTATCGGGACCAAAACCTACTGGGGGAGTAGGGGAGAAAAGAAATCATAAAGATAGGTTCGTCACCTCGTGGGCTCCGCCCCTCGCAAAAAAAAAAAAAAATCAGATTAAAGGGAAAAGAGGAAACGGCTGGCAGTGAGAGAGGTTCTTGAGATAAAGAGAAGTGGTAGAGAGAAATGAAAGAAAACATACAAGCATAGATGATAGTCCGAGGACCTGACTTAATAAACAACCACAAAAGAAAGTTTTGTATGGTCTTACTAAATTACCAGAAACATATCAACAGTAATCATTTAAACTTTGACAAATCCAGATTACCCCCTAGGGAGCATTGGCGATCATAGATAAATAACAAGCTCCACAAGGTGGGCGCAACCCCCATCCGGGTGGCAAGATTATAAAGAACTCGCCAACTGTTTCTGGAAGGCCAAAGTACTTATTCACGGCAATGGAGAACACATAGAAGAAACAAACTTCAGTCTTTTCAAGCAACCAAACGCACAATGAATTTGAAGTTCCCGAGCGTCTTTCCACCACAGGAAAGAATCCAAGAAAAAAGGCGTACCCCGCCGTAGAGGCACAGCCACAGCTGCGAGGGAGCCACAAGAAGGCACATTAAGTAGCTCCGGAAGTTCCAAAAGACAATTTCTAAGTGGGAAAAAAAGACAGCAAAGAAGCGGCAGTCCCCATCAAGTGAAGTAAACAAGAAACGAGCACAGATAATAGTTTTGAAATTCCCAGAATACTCCTCTGAAACATGTAGAAATAGAGGAAAGAAGCGTATCTCACCAATCGGGCATGGCCCTCTCAGGTCAGTAAGACATCAGAAGGCTCGCTAGAGAGTTCTGGAATTCCAAAATGCAGCTCTCTCAAACAGAGAAGCAAATTGAAAAAAAAAAAAAAAAAGCAGGATCCACTGTGGGGGGTTACCACCCCCTAGTGGAGAAACAGGGAATAAGCATGGAAATGCCGGGATTTCAAATCACATCTCCTCAGTAAAGGATACCGAACACCTCCAGAGTGACCCCCCCCCCCCTCCCTGGGATCAGGCAGGGTGTCGACGATTGAAGAGATCTAATAGTATGACTACGGGCGACGTGCTCTCCTCGGTAGCTGCTCCATTGAGATCGCTAGTCCAGCAGGAGGACCGTTGTAGTTGGGCCAGGGTGGCAGAGTAACGTTCTGGATATTCAGTTCCTGTAGAAAGATGGTATATCATCCGGGGATCGGATCGACAATGTTTTTTCGCCATGCGTGACGATTCAAGGCGAAGGGAAAGCCCCAGCGGTAAAGAAGTTCACGTTCCTTGAGTAATGCCAGAAAGAGGTTTTAAGGTCGCCCTTTGAGCCAAGTGTTGCCTAGAAAAAGGATCTTGCAGCAGTAACAGAGTCGCCTCCATATATCTGATCGACTGTCGTTTTGCGTGTTTGTCCTCATGATGTCCTCTTTCAATTGGAAAAAATGAATCCTGCAAATGACATCCCGTGGTCGCTTGGGATCCAAAGTAGGGGGGCGCAATGCCCGGTGGGCCCTGTCCATTTCTATGTAGGTTTTAGGAGGTCGCTCCAGGAGGTCATTGAAAATGGTGGTGAGCACAGGATAGATATCTGCTGGCGCCACCGACTCAGGAAGCCCTCTGATCCGGATGTTGTTGCGTCGACTTCTGTTTTCTAAATCGTCCAGCTGCTGTTGAAGAGCAAAGATCTGACCAGCCTGCTGGCCCGTAGCAGATTGTAAGACTTGTATGGACGCTGTTGACGATTCCTGAGCTGATCTAATGAGGTAACTTTGGAAGAGAGAGCTGACAACTCCGCCCGGAACAAGGCAAACTCCTTTGTACATTCAGCCACTATCTGCCGCGCTATCTGAGTCATATCAGACTTAGATAACAGTGATTGGGTAAGTTGGTGCAAATCAGCAAGGGTGACTAACTTATCGTCAGCAGAGCGCGTCGCAGAAGAGGATGGGGGAGCAGACTGAGAAAGCCCCCAGGATTGATGAAGCGCAGCATTAGTAGCAGTCAATCCCTCATTGGATGTTGCTAAGGGTCCCACCGTGGTGTCCTGTGGGAACATTGTAGGGGGACTCTGTACTTGACCATCCCATGATGAGCCCGTGGACCGCGGGGCGACAGTTGTGTGATTGCACAAGTCGGCGCATGCCATGTACTGGATGGTGAAACCGGGCCCATGGATGAGATGGGCGGCTGGGATGGTATAGTTGGTTGGTGCAAGGGAGACCGATCCTCCATAACAGAAGAATAGAAAGTCCCAGTAGCCAGGCGAACCTGGGAGGTGGAGAGATCATGGATCCGAGGGGATCCTTGGGTCAGAGGGGCCTGGGAGCTCAGATGAGATGCCACGGGAGTAGACATCAGGTGGGTCTGATTGTCCAGCTGAACGGAGACCCCCGACCGACCCATAAGACCCTCCATTGCAGGGGACAGCAGGGTGCCGTCAGATTTTGTGGGCAGCAAGTGACACCCTGGAGAGGAGTTAAGAGGGAGGAGAATGCTAGCTCCTCATGATGTCGAACAAAGAGTGAGTCCCCATGCCCTTCCCTTTTACCTAGCCTGAAGATAAGCAGCAGGAGAAGAGTCAGTGCCATGCGCCTCTGGCCTGTCCCGATCCTCAGGGTGCAGGGGCCGAGGCAGAGAGACCGGTGCGGGAGAGGTAGCCAGGTCCGGCCGAGATACGCTGTCAGCGGCACGGGCTTGCTGTGCAGGAGGCAGAGGAGAGGGTTCTGGGCTGCCGGCGCTGTCTCCTGACAAGGCGCCGGAAAGGGCCCCTCCTGTGCCGCTCGGAGCCCTCATGGAGGACTGCGGGGCCGTGTCGGGACGCGCGACATTGGTGGGATCACTGGTGTTGTTCCACGAGCCTGGGCCGCGATGTTGCGGCTTCAGCATGTCACGCGGCAGGTCCGGGCAGGAAGGACCGCCGCCATCTTCCTCACGGCCGCATGCGGTCTCCGTCCGACAGGGATCCAGCGGCACCGGGGTGAAGTACGCTCCTATGTCTCCCTGGGGCGAGGAGGGATGAGGAGGAGGTTTAATGCCCCTCTTTTTTGGATGCTCTTCCCCATTCTTGTAAGTTTGGCTGCCTGCCATTTTAAGTGAGGCGATAGCGGAGCCCCTAGTGAAGTGCGGTCTTCACCGTTCATTGGCCTGGCCACGGCAACGGCTACGCATGATTTTATCTTGACAAAGGTCAAGTCCGTTTTTTCCACATTTCCGTGGTCCAAAGCGTGTTCCATCTTGGTGGTAACGATGGCCCCGCCGCACTGAACAACCCGCTCTTGAGCCACACTACTGCCCGGGCAGGTAAGATTCTCCACTGCAAACTCGGAGTTGCGGCCAAACATCCAGTTTGGCTGCCCAGTAGTCCAGCGGATCGTTAATGGTGCGGGTTGCAGTGTGATGCTTAACCAAGTAGGCATAAATGTGGTTCAAGGGATCTGCTCCAGGTCCTGATGATGCCTGCTGCGGCGTCTTCCTCCGCACTAGGCGGGTGAAGGAAGCTGCTCATCAGTGCACTCCAGAATTTGGTTGTTTCGCTGTTGGTGATCGTGGTACGGATTCCTAACCCCACCACTTCTCCCAGAGCCGCCGGCAGTTACCTTTCTGTACTAGTGAGCGCTGTGGTACCCCCCCGGTCAGACCTGTCAGAGGAGGACGTTGGCTGCACATAGGCATCGGCCAATGGATCGACTGGGAGATTTTCACTATAGTATCTTGAGTTTGTCCTCCTCTAATTTGCTGGCGAAAGGCTCCCCAATTGCGACCGGTAGCGGTGGCGTTCCAATAGGGTGGAGAGCAAGAAAGCCATCCCTCCTGACGGATGCCTGGTATATTTCGGCTGTCTCTAGCCAGGATAAATTTGCATGCTGAGGGCCTTATGCATCAAGTGTCTACGAGGGGCCCAATGACCTCCATTTCCACTGTATACTGCCACGGTGCTTGGGGGCGTCATCTGCTCGCTATCCTCATCTCCATTCCTAACTCCTACAGATGCCTCCTGCTCCTCATCTCTTGTCACTGGGTAGTAAAATACACTCTTTTCACCTGACTATGCTTATGCTCCTTTGTCCTCCTCCTCTCTCCATTTCTGTCCCCACCCATACTCATGTGGACCACGGTTGTAGATCGCCACGTCTCCTGTCCCCTGCCCAGGTCTGATTTTTAAGCATCTGTTCCATGGACAATGAAGCATGTCGGAATGAAGTTAGTATCCCGTAGTCCTGGGACTAATCAATTACGTGGCCTCTCGAATGGCCTACAACATACGGATGTGTCACGCATGAGCTTGCCACTGGCTGACATCCCAAAGTTACACAGGGGAGTAATTCTGTCTGCCTGGATCATCAAAAATCGGTTAATGGCTTTCTTCTGTTTTCATACAGTCGGTCAACTTGTAGCAGGCTTGAATTCAGCGGGTGCGATACACTTCGCATATCAGAGTGTGTTGGGGGAGGCCGTTCTGGCCGCTTCAACTCGAGGAGGGTGTTCCTGGCGTTGTGACGAATGGTTGAATGCTTGCAATGCACAGGTAATGGCCTTTTCAGAAGTATATTCTGAAGTCTGGTGGATGACTTCAGGTACCTTTTCTCAACAGATTGAACAAATGTGAGCATGCAGGGCGCATGGGCCATTCCTCCTCGGTGCAGCGCGGATACCCTATGTTCTCTCCAATTGTCCCGTCACCATGGTTTGCGATTTGCTGTTGGCGCGGAGAAAGGCCACATTCCGCTTTCATTAGCTGCTTTATAGAGGAGCAGTTCCTCCCCTGTGTGACTTCGTTCGCCGAAGGCAAGCAAAGTGTGTAGACACTGCATGACACCGCTGTGGGACCTTCACTTGTGGTATGATTGAGCAGTAATTGTGGTGGCTGAGATTGGTGGTGGGGGTGGTGGGAGGACGGGACGGACATTGGCGCAGGATGCTGCAGGTTGACAACGTGGAGGAGTTACGCGTTCATGTCCAATTGTTGGTGTGGCATGGGCTGGAAGCTCATCTCTCCCAGTGGGCCGTAATGACATGTACTGGGCCCTGACCGTAGTTACAGCTCCAGACGTCAGCGCTGCCGTGCACCTTGGAACAAAGCGATAAGCTCAAGGACTGGACCCTCCTTCTGTTTAACATATTTATGTAGTGCTGGTACATGCCTTTTTGAAATAAGTAAACTTACGGCTTGGTTCTTCCATCTGGCTCGGTCAAGCGATTAGTTCTCTACGGTGCAGAGTTCACCATTTGGGAAAGGGTATGGTCTGCAGTACCAACAAGTGGGTCAGGAGCACGGTTAGCAGCTTGCTCCTTAGGATGGTTGGACGCTTACTGTTGTATCTTTGCAATTTGCCTGTGAAAACTGATGCACCATGAGTAGCAAGGAGCTGGAGCATCTTTACCGCGGGATGATGTCTAAGAGAAAAGCTCCCTTCTGCAGAGGTTGGACCCTTGACGGGGCTGCAATGGAATGCGTCCCAAGGGCGTGGTCGTTGCTGGGCGCGGGATGGCCACCACATTGAGCCACGTTTCCCCCAGGCCCCCGGAGGGTGACGCTGGTTGTTGACCAGGGCGTGGTCCCCAACGTTACTCCTGGCCCGTTCACTTTTGACAGATTTAATATACCATATTGGCTCCCCCCGGTGTCTTAGCAAGAACTGCCCACCGCGAGACGGATTTTCCCGCCAACGCTCCGCACTGAGTAAATACTGCCCCCGCTCCCTCGTGGCCCTGTGCCGCTACTTTTTTGGGCCCTGCGAAGGGGTTTTTTTTTCCCCGTGGCCCTTGGCTCCCGCCCTCCCCATGCTGCTACCCCTCTGACCCGGCCACACGCCCCATTTGCTGGTGCGCGTGCCTGAGAAGTGACCCCCTCTTCTCCTGACGAGATGAAAGCCCTTGCTCCCCCGGCTCCCAAGTGCGGTCGGCTACATATCATCTTTTGTGTTTCATCGTCATCTGTCCCCATCACCGGTCTTGTATGCCCAGGCTGACCTCTTACCATGACCTCCCTGCCTCTCCCATCTTTACTTTGCCCCCTACTGCAAGAGAGGGTATTGGCCCCCTTTTTCCTGCCCGTAGCTGCTGAGCCCTCCTCAAATTGTTCTCCTCGCATATATGGGCTGAGCCAGGGCCCATAGTAGATCTCTGGTGAGGGAACCGGATGGGGCAGGGGGGTGGGAAGGTGAGGGCCGTGCCCGCTCCCCGGGGATGCCAACTAAGGTTGTGTTGGGGGTTCCCACCCACTCTTGGCTGGGGGTTGTCAGTGTATCTGGGAGGAAAAAGGGTGACTGTCCCAATCAAAAAACTTTGGGTTGCTGAAAACACACGGCCCCTAGATGACAGCGGGTTTTTGCCTCACCATGACCCCCCGCTGCGCGTCCCCCCTTTCTGTGCTGGCCCGGGCCTGTTCCGGAATGTTTGTGCCATGCCCTCGCAGGGGCAGGCCGCCACCTCTGTCTGACAACTGTTTGTTCTAAATGTACAGACACTGTTTGAGATGTATCTTATATGTAAAATATCACCCTGTTTTGACTCCAATGACCGTAAAAGCTTGGGGGAACCTTGGTATAAATTTTTGGGTCCCAAATGGCCAGGAAAAATTTATTGTATGTGTTTTAAAAACGTGTGTTTTACAAATGTAAAAAGCAAAAAAAAAAAGGTTAAAATTTAAACCCCGACTTTTTAATTAGGTACAGGAAAAATGTTTTTATTTTTGGGTTGAAAAAAAAAAGGTTTTTTTCTGTAGCACAACCGCCCAAAAAAACGCTTTTTAAATTTAAACCCTTTGGGTTTTTAAAATTTCGCCAAAGAAATTTTGGGGCATAAAATTGTAGCTTTTGGGGGGGGGGTTACAATTTGGGGTTTTCTTGCCACCAACAAGAGATACAGTTGTAATTTTAAAATTTGTTTGGGGAAATTTTTGGGGTACGGAAAAAAAATTTTTTTTTTTTTGGCGTTGAAAAAAGGAAAGGTTTGTTTTTTTTCAGCACCATGCAAAAAAACGTTAATTAACCCGGTTTAAATTGCGCCCAAAAAAAATTTAGCTCCAAAAAAAAATGAATTTGGAAATTTGTATTGAAAAAGCTTGTTTTTTTTTAAAAGAATTAAAAAAGGAACTGGGGTTAGATCCCAAATTGGGTTTTTGAAATTTTTATATGCCGGGTGCAGTGGACGCAACTGGATTTTTAGAAACCAAACCCCCAAAAAAAATTTGAAATTTTGAAATTTAAAAAGAACAGTCTTTTGAGGGGCAAAATGGACACCCACGGGGAAAACGCGTTTAAAAATCAATTCTTCAGTAACAGCTTTCAGCCCCGGGCGGGACCTTCCCTGTTTGGGACAGTGAGTAGGGGTGTGAGTCCCAGCGTCGCGCCCGGGTTTTTATTTTTGCTTGGGGGCGTCCAGAAAACCCCCCGGTCTTTTTGATTGGGGTTCAATCTCTGGGCCCTGTCAATTTAAGGGCTTGCCCTTTTTCCTCCCAGAGTGCTTTGCCCCATGTGGCCATGTGCTTGGGACCATTTTTTTCAATAAAAAGCCCACTTGTTCCCCGAAAGGACCCCAAAGTTTGACTTTTTTCCGAACCCCAAGTTTTCCCGGGGAAATTTTAAACGAATTTTCCCCCGTTTGAAAACGATTCGCCCAAAACTCCCAGCTATATTTCAAACAAAAAAGGGGCTTAAAAAAAAAAATATTTTTTTATACCATAACTTGACATAGCTGAACTTAGGCAGAAAACTTTTAATATGCAAGAACTTGATAGAACTGAGCATGGAACATGTAATTTTACTTTGGGAAATTTTATGAAACCCGGGTTTGGGGGCTTGTAATATACTAGAACTTGACAGAACTGGACTTAGACCTGAAGACTTGTAAAATATTAGAACATGACATAACTGTACTTAGACCGGGAGACTTGTAATATTCCAGGACTTGATATAACTTGACTTAGGCAAGAGACTTGTATACTAGAATTTGATAAAAATAGAATTAGAAAGGGACTTGTAAATTTTTACTGACATGACGAAATGGAAATTTGATATGGAAATTTTAATAATTTTTAAACTTAAAATTAGGGTTTTTGACAAAGAATAAAGAATAAAATGGTAAGTCACTTAGAAATTTGAAAGTATTAAAAAATTTCCTTTACCCATTTTTTTCACTTAAAATTTGGGAAAAAATTTTTAATTTATTGACTAACTTGGTCAGTTGGGGGGGGTTATATTAAAATTTGGGAAATTGACATTTAAATGGACTTAGACAGAAAAATTTATATACTAGAATTTTTGGGTTAACTGGACTCAGATGGAGATTTGTTTAAAATTTTTTAAAAATTTGGGTAAAATTTTCTTTGATGAATTTTAATATAATTTGGGAATTGCTGTTTAAATGAATTTAGTGGGGAGGGCTTGTAAAAATTTCTTGAACTTGACAGAAAATGGGGTTATTCAGGAACATTTAAATATTTAGAATGGGCAGAACGGGGCTTTTAGGGCAGGAGACTTGCAATAATCTAAAACTTGACATAAATGGACTTAGATGGGATCACTGTAATATACTAGAATTTGACATAACTGGACTTGTAACATACTACAACTTGACATAGCTGGACCTAGAATGAAGATTTGAAATATGATTTCAACTTGAAAATAACAGGGCCAGGCAAAAAAAACCTTACAGTTAAAACCCAAAAAAACTAAAAAAGGAAAAGTAAATTAAAATTTTACTAGAAAAATAAATTTTAAGCAAAAAACAAGCAGATCTTTCATTATTATTCCCCTTCCTGCATCCAACCCAGGAGAGACATTTTTTTTTTTCAAAAGGCCCTTGGGCCAGCCAATTTTACAAAAAACGTGAGTGTTTCCTTTTATTCCCAAAACCAAAAATTTCAAAAGAAAACAGGCTTACCCCTACAAGGGAAACCCGCCGGGGGGAGCACCCTAAAATGGTAATAAAATTTTTGGGGGGTTCTAGAATCGGGAAAAAGATAGGGAAAAAGAAGTAGGGGAAGGGCAATCACGATACGTCCCGATACAAGATCAACATTTGGGTCAATTACCAGCTTTTCCAAAAAGCGATACCCAAATTTAGATTGGGTTTTTTCTGTGAAAAGGCAAACAATTTTTAAGCGTTCCTTCACCATTCTGGCTCAGTATTTACTCATAGTGAATGATTTGGGCAGGGGGTCTTTTAATTTTAAAAATCTTCTGGGGGTCTTTTGCTTTTTCCGAAATTTTCCCTTTTTAATAAAAAGATTGCCCAAGCCCCCGGAAATCCTCTTTAGTGAGGTTTAAAAAGCCCCCGAATTCCTTTGAAGCCAATGTACACCCCCCCCCTCTAAAAAATTTGGGATTGGGACAAAACTTTATTTGTTTCTATAACTCTGAGTCTTTTTAAAAGTTGTCGCAGCAAAGGCCCCGGTTAACCCTTGACAATGTATCTGTATTAGGTTTTAACAGGGTTTTTTAATGACTTTTTAAAAAAGTATCAGTAATCAATGGAGAATTCCCGGCCTTCCAAAGGGGTTACTTACTTTTTTCTTTGGGAACTGTAGGGGTCTCAGATTTATGGGGTTTTCAATTTGTGTTTTTTCCCCAAAACCTATGGTGACAATGATGGATTGTTCAGTAAGAAAGATTTGGGGAAGTCCTTTTTTTTACATGAGGGCCCGGGTTTTCCCCCTCCCGCACCCGGCCAAATTTCCCTTGCTTGGGAAAACACTTTGGGTGGAATGGGTTCGTTTAATAACACCAAAATTTTATTTACGGGGGGCGGAGGTGGAAAGGGTGGAGCTGAGCCCAGAGTGAGCAGAAAGGGATCTGCCCTCGAGTTTTTTCTATTAAAATTTCCAAGAACTTGGGAAAAAGAAGAAAAAATTTTTGGGAAAAACTAAATGCCATAGAGCAGCCACGTCCAGGTTTTCCAATTTTGTGACGGGTCCTTCTCCAGATTATACTCCGTCTTCTTGGACTACTCATATATCAAGAATTAAAAATTTCCTTTCCTCAAAGATCCTTTGGTTTCTTCATGAACTTTTAGGAGTTTACTACATGGAACTAGTAAATTGCAGTTTGAGTTTTTCTCCGTTCGGGGAGCCAATACCCAAACTTTGGGAATTTATCCATTCTATAAGGAGAACCAATTATAAACAGGATCATTTACTTAATGCAATTTCACATTTTTATTGTCTGAGGCCTTCAAAAAACCCAAAAATTTTTCCCTTTACCAAATTTTTGAAGATGAGACCCGAAAAAATTTCTCTGAAAAGATCTTTGGCGAAGTCTATTTTTAAAGGTTTTTTCCCTCTTCAAGTGTATACGGCGGTGTATATCATGGCCTACACTGTGCACCAGATGTTTCTGCTCAAGAAAAGGTTTGGTGATGGACACACAAGCTTTGCTTCTACAAAAAAAGGTGGAAAAAGATAAAAAAAAATGACTGTGTTTATTTTGAGATGGGCGGGAAATGGTTTTTGGTTTTTTGAAATTTAAAGGAAAACTTCGGTTCTGAACGAAATCGAAATTTGGGGGATTTTTTTTTTTCCGGGTGCCCAAGGGGTGTTTGATTTATTAAATTTGGGTGGAGAAAATGGCGTTCATGGGGGAAAACACTCTGGGAGGGAAAAACTCTCATGAAGAACTGATTTTTTTTACGCGTTTTTTTTGGGGTGTTCAGCTTGTCTCAGAGACTGCTTCTCTTAATGTTCATTTTTGATTTTTTTGGGGTTTTGGTCTGAAAAACCAGGTGGTCCCGCGCTGCTTACATTCTATCAGTGGGGTTAAGCCAGTTTCCCGTTGATTTTATTTAAAAGAAACAGCGTTTTTTTCAATCAAAAACCACTTCATATTTGATGCTCAATTCTTTGCGCATTTAAATTTTAGGGGTTAATTTTAAACGTTGTTTTTTTGGTGTGCTACCCAAAAAACCGTCATTTCAACGCCCAAAAAAATTTTAAATTTTTTGTGATAATTCCAGCGAAGGTTAATTCAATTTTTTTCTTTGTTGTGTGGGGAAAACACGCTTGTAACCGCTAAATGCTACTTTTTTTTTTTTGCTCAATTTTTTTGGCAATTTTAAATCGGGGTTTTTTAGGTTGTTCTGCTTTGTATCAGTAAAAGAAACTTTGTTTTTCACTCCACAGAAGAAATTCTGTAGAAAATTTCATATCCAAAGGGTTAATTAAGCCGTTTGTGCGATTAAAATCCGATATCGGCGGTTTTGTGGAGTTTTGGGGGTAAGACCCCGGGGAGCCGAATATGGTTTTGTGAATTGAAAGGAAAAAGGGGAAGCGGGGCCCGGGGGAGCTAACGTTGGCACCCGGCCCGGTAAAACACTGCAGCGTCACCATCGGGGGCCCGGGGGAAAAACGTGGTCAGATGTGGTGGTCCATCCTGCTGCCGCAGCAAAAGCGCAGCGCAGGCCCAGGGGCAGCATGCCATTGCAGCCAGTCAAGGTCCACACCTCTGCAGAAGGGGTTTTTCTCTTTGACATTCTCCCGACCCAGAGTCCTGCCCCTCACTCTCAGGGGCCCCAGCAGTGTTCAGCGAGGGATTGCAAAGGGGAAACAGTGGGCGTCCAACCATCCTAAGGTGCAGCGCTGCCCGTGCCTGCCCAAAGTTGTTGGTCTGCGTCCCTCCTTTCCCAAAAATGGTGAACTCTGCAATTCAGAGAAAACAATGGCTTGGCCGAGGAGATGGAGAGTTCCAACCCGTAATTTCTTTTCCAAAAAGGGAAAAAACCGCATTTTTTTAAATATGTAGAACGAAGGTGGGCCAGCCCCTTAAAGCTTTGGGTTTTTTCCCAAGGGTGAAAGCGTCGGAGTTTGGAGTTTGAAATGGTGGGGCCCGTCTGTCTTTAGGGCCACTGGGGAATGTGCTTCTGCCCGGCAAACCAAAAAACTTGGCGGGACGCCCCCTTTCTCATCCGTTGTAAATGGGGGCTCCTGTGCCATTGTCCGTCCCTCCTCTCCACCCCACCCCCATCTCGGCCTCCAAAAGTTTGCCCCATCATCCCACTGTGTAGGGCCGCGGGTACGCAGTTTCCCCTGGTTGCCTGGGGAAAACGAAAGTCACCAGGGGAGGAACTGCCCCGCATTTGCAGCAAGAAAAATTGTGTGGCTTTTCCGCGCAACTGCAAATCGGAACCAGGGTGAGGGAAAATGGAGGAACTGGTGTTGCGCTGCCCCGGGAGGGATGGTCCTTGTGCCCTGCGGCGCATTGTTCAATTGGTTGTGAAAAGGTTTCCTAAAGTCTTCCACCGATCTTCGAACATTCTAAAAAATTTGCCGGGAACTTTGCATGCACTTTATCCATTCGTACAAAGCCAGGAACCCCCCTCCTCGAGTTGGCCCCCAGAAGGGCCCTCCCCAACCCTTGAAGCGTTTTTCCACCCGTTGGAAATTCAAGCCTGACAGGTTGGCCGCTGTATGAACAGGAAGGCCCAATTACGATTTTTTGTGATCCAGGCAGACAAAAGTACTCCCTGGTAACTTTGTTTGTCAGCCGGTGGCGCTCGCGTGAACCTGGTTTTTTGGGGGCCTTCGAGGAGGGACTTTATTTTTGTCAGTCGCCGGCTACGGGATGAATAACGTCATTCACTGCTTATGCCTGGAACGATGCTGAAAAATCTGTTGGGGGGGGGGACTGGAGACGTGGCGACTACATCTCGTCCCCAAATGGTTCGGGGGGACTAAAATGGAGGGGGTGGACTTGGAGCAGAAGCATTGTCTGGTGAAAATGAGTGGATTTTCTACCAAGGTGACAAGAGAGGAGGAGCGGAGCGTGGAGGAGGTGGATGGAGAGGGGGAAGAGAGGCAGGACCCCAAGCACCGGGGGCAGTATACAGTGGAGATGGAAAGGCAGGGCCCTCGGAGGTCACTTGTGCAGATGGCCCGCGATGCTTATTTCCCCTGGCTGTGACAGCAAATTTCAGATCCGGCAGAGGGTGATTTTGGCTTCCACCTATTGGACCTCGTACCGGTCCAAAATGGGGGCCTTTTTCCCAGTTTGGAGGGGGACAAAATCAAAATATAGGGAAATCCCCGTAATCAGTTGGCCCCTGCCCATTTTGCGGCACGTTCCCCCTTGACAGGTTTTTGACCAGGGTTCCTCAGCGCTCATACTACTGCGCGGCTGTGGGGAGGGGGGTTGGGGGGGGGGGTGGGAGCAGTACCATCTCCTTTTAGCAGTAACCCAAAGTCTGGGTCCGATGGCAGCTTCCCTTTACCGCCAGTGAGGAGGGGGGTCGCCGCAGCGCGCAGGGCCTGGGCAGTCCCGAACCTCAGGTGGTGGCCTACTTGGACCCGCACTCGCCACCCCAGTTAGAAGATCCCCGGACTATGGGAGCCAAATGGTGTGTTGGCCGCAACTTGCCCCAGTTTGGTGGGAAGCTGTCCGCCCCGGCGTAGTGTGGCATCAGAGCGGGGGGGTTTCAGTGCGGCGGGGGGGCCCTCGTTACCCCCAAAGGGGAACCCGTTTTCCACGGGAATGTGGAACGATGACCTTTGTCAAGATGAAACAGGGTGGATTGGCCCGGGTTTCAACACCGATTTCCTTAGGGGTTGACTAAACGCCAGAGCCTCACCAAACTGTGAGAAATGGGTCTGGGGTTTAAATACCCGCCTCAGCCCCTATTTGTGCCCCACTCGCTGATGCCACACATTTGTGCGTTTTCCCTCTGCCCCAACCATCTTTACCCGGGACTGGGATTGCCACCCACTCCCCACTCTGTCATTGTGCCACTGTTGACCTCAGCGTGTGTGGTGCTGCTGTGAACTCCACACTGTGATTGTTCATCTGTGGCCTACCTGTTTTTGCCACCCCCGAATGCATTGTGCCATGCCCGCTCATGTGTTCTGTGGCTGCGCGGACCTAACATGTGTCATTGTCCACTTGTGGTACTCCCGTTTTTGCCCTCTCCGAATTTTCATTTTTGCCACTGTCTGCCTCTGCTCTGCTGGGTGCTGCCGTGACCCCCCCCTGTGTCATATTTCACTGTTGCCTAGTGCTGCTGTGGCTGGGTGACCCCCCCTGTACTTGTGGCACTCCCGTTTTTGCCCCCTCCGTTTTCTTGTGCCATGCTGACCTCATGCTGTGCTGGGTGGCCTTTACCTAACACTTTTGGGATTGTCCCTCTGTGGGGCCCACTCTGTTTTTGCCACCGCCGATGTATTGTGCCCCTGCCGACCTCTGTGCTGCTGTGGCTGCCGCCTGACTCCCCACTGTGTCATGTCCCACTGTTTCCTATTGTGCTGGGGGCTGCTGCGGCCTACCACGTCATTGTGCCCCTTTCCGCCTATGCTGCTGCTGTGGTGCGCCGGGGACCCCCCAACTGTGTCATTGTGCCATGTCTGCCTCTGCTGCTGCTGTGGGTGCTGCCCTGACCCCCACCTGGTATTTTCCCCCTGTCTGCCCTTTTCGCGCTGTGGCTGCTGCCGTGCCTACCATGTGTCATTGTCCCCTCTGTGGCTACTCCTGTTTTTCCACCTCCAGATGCCATTTTTGCCCTGTTGACCTCATGCTGCTGTGTGGCTGCTGCTGTGACCACACCGTGTATTGTTCACTCTGTGGCCTACTCGTTTTTTTCCACCTCCAGAATGTATTGTGCCACTGTTGCCTCATGCTGGCTGTGGCTGTGCTGGACCCACAACTGTGTCTTGTCTCACTCTGTGGCCTACTCCTGTTTTTTCCCCCCTCCAGAAAGTCATTGTGCCCCTGCCTGAATCAGGTGCTGCTCCCTGCCCACACACTGTGTCATTTTGCCCCCGTCTGACCTCATGGGCCGCTGTGGCTGCTGCTGTGCCCCAAAACTGTGTCATTGTCCCTTCTGCCCCTGCTGCTTTCTGTGGTGATGCCGTGACTAACCCCTTGTATTTTGGGCCAAGTTTTACCTCTTTTTGCTGTGCCCGATCCACACTGTGTCTTGTGCCATTGTGACCATTCTTTTTAAAAGAAAAAATGTACCTGCAGATCCCTACCAAAAGTCCAAAAAACCCCTTGACCGGTCATAAAGACAAATTTAAAAAGGAAAAATCGGGCCCAAAAAAAAAACTTTTATTAAATATATTAAATATATGAATCTATCTAAAAAGCTCACAAACATTGGGGGGTAAACAAAACCAATGGGGGGAAGAGTGATTACAAAACCCGACCTGTTAACCTAAATTTTCCCCACCCCAAAATAAGAGAATACAGGTATTTACCCCGATAAAAGGGGTTCTGTCCCCAGCCTTGCCCTAATTCAAAAAAAACCCCGTTTTCCCCATGGTCCCTCCCAAAAGTTTCAATCATCCATGACTCATCAGGGGACAGCGGAAAGATAAAGTGGACCAAGTGTTGGGTTGTAAAAAAATAAATGGTGCAAAAATTGGAGGCACGAGGAATTAGAGGGTGATAAATACTTGGTAGTTATGATGCGAAAAA
>JAODAL010023531.1:0-62505 GCA_025379985.1 Phyllomedusa bahiana
TTCCCCCCCCCGGGGGCCCATTCCGAGCCGCCTTAAACTCCTTTCCCGTCCACCACCCCCTTTCAGCAGATGACTTTGCCATTCACTTCCTCCAGAAGATCAACCTCATCAGAGAAAGCTTCACCCGCCGCAGTCCCCACCACCCCCTCCTACCCTTGCAACCTGCTCTTTCCCCTTAACTTGCTTCCCCACCGTCACTCATGACAAGCTCTCCTCCTTACTGTCCAAATCCAACCTCACTACCTGTAGTCTTGACCCCTCCCATCCCACCCATCCCAGACCTCAGTGCTTCTTTTCACCCAGCCCCCCACCCATCTCTTCAACCTATCAATAACCTCGGGCATCTTCCCTTCCGCCTTTAAACATCCCTACTATCACCCAATCCTAAAAAAAAAAACCCTTGACCCCTCTTCTCTGTCCAACTATCGCCCCCATTTTCACTGCTCCCTTTTGCTTCCAAACTCCTCGAGCAGCACATCTATCTTCAGCTGTTCCTCCCACCTCTCCTCCAACTCTCTTCTTGACCACTACAATCTGGTTTTCGACCACACCACTCTACCAAATCCCCGCCCTAACCAAAGTCACTAATGACCTAGTAACTGCTAAAGCCTCATGCCACTACTCTGTACTCCTCCTCTTAGACCTGTCCTCTGCCTTTGACACTGTTGACCATTCCCTCCTGCTACAAATCCTCTCCTCCCTCGGCATCACAGACTTAGCTTTTTCCTGGATCTCCTCGTACCTCACTGATCGGACTTTCAGCGTCTCTCTTTCCCTCGCTCCACCCCCTCCACCCGGCCTCTCTCTGTCGGTGTCCCCCCAAGTCAGTCCTGGGCCCACTACTCTTCTCTATCTACACTCTTGGTCTCGGCGGGCTCATAGCCTCAATGGCTTCATTACCACCTGAAATGCTGATGATACCCAACTCTACATCTCCGGCCCAGATGTCACCTCTCTTCTCTCCCGATCCCTGACTGTCGGGTCCTCCTTTTCCTCCTTTTTCCCTCATCACGTCTCCTAAAAACTAAATGTGGAAAAAACAGAACTCATCATCTTTCCACCACCAACTTTTACCCCTCCCCCTGATCTCTCTATTACAGTCAACGCTCTACACTCTCCACCGGTCCTGCAAGTCCGCTCCCCTTGGGTATCCTAGACTGCGCTCTATCTTTCAAACCACACATCCAAACCCTCACCCTCTGCCCTGCCGCCTCCACCTGAAAAACATATTTTGCATTCCCCTCATTCCTAAACTACGACACTACAAAAATGCTGGTCCATCGCCCTTGCCATCTCCCGCCTAGACTACTGGCAACATCCTTCTCAGTGGCCCCCAGCTCGCACCCCCGCTCCCCTCCAATCCATCCTTAACTCTGCTGCCCGTCTTATCCACCTCTCTCCTCGCTACTCCCTCGCCTCTCCCCCCCTGCCAATCCCTTAAACTGGCTTCCCATTGCCCAGCGAATTCATTTCCACTACTAACCATGACCTACAAGGCTCTCCATGACCTCTCCCCCTCCATACATCTCTGCCCCAATTTCCAAATATCCCCTCACGCACTCTCCGCTCCTCACAGGGCCTTCTCCTCTGCTCTCCCCCTTATCAACTCCTCACACAACCGTCTCCAAGACTTCTCCCGTGCTTCACCCACACTCTGGAACTCACTGCCCCAACACATCAGACTCTCCTCCACTTACACCAGCTTCAAAAGCAACCTGAAAACCCATTTCTTCAGGGTTTCCTATTAACCTTCACTAATCTTGTCACTACTTCCTCCACAGACATGTCCTGCCCCTCACCTCATGTCTTTTCTTTCCCCCCTCCTTGTAGATTGTAAGACCCTCGCGGTAGGGTCCTCTCTCTCCCTCTGTCGTGCCAATTGTCATTATCCCTTATCACTGTACTCCCTTTGGGCTTAGTAATGATATAACCCCCCTCGAATGTACAGCGCCCTGGAATCAATGGCGCTTTAAAATAAATAATAATAATAATAATGTCACAGCTCTGCAGACCTCCTGCAGTGGTCAGTTCTCATGTCTGCAGAGTTGTCACCTCCCTCCACAAGCTCCTTGTAACCAGAACACCTGTATTGCTATAAACACTTGTACATACAGCCTGAAATGATCAAACAAATGTGAGAAATGCACTCTGCCCTCCCCTCTGTTGTCAGGCATTAGGTAGAGGGGGAGCAGAGTGTATAAGGCTGTGTTATATGAGGGGACAGTGAATCTAGCAGCTAGAAACTCAGTAATTGAGCTATCACTGGCAGATGAGCATAGAGGAGCTCAGGCAGCCTTTATTACACAGGCAGTAGCCAGCACAGAAAGCTGTTTCACTTTCATTTTCCACAGCTCTGAGGGGAGTAAGCACAAAGTGCAGGCAGCAAATTACAGCCCAGGGAGGGGTATTTCCTGACTAGAGAGTGTGTCCCAATAGGGCTGAACTAAATATCAGGTAGCCAATCACAGCAAAAGGAGCGTGGCCTGACCTCAGGCTGCTGATTTAGCTGTAGACAGACAGATTAGCTCTTATCTGCTATACTAAATGATTTCGGTAATTCAAACCAATTTTAAAAGTGCTTATTTTTACTGTCCCCATCATTAGATTTGATCTTAGTAGTGAGAAAACCCCTATAAGAAGTTTCATTAATAGTCTAACTGTTGGTGTGATCTATTTAGCTACGTGACCATGCACACTTTATTACATAAGTTAAACCAGGAGATAGAAATGTCTTAGAATATGTGATCACATAGAGTAATTAAGAGGATAAACCCCAATCTTTTTAAACACATAAAATAAACATAAAAGCCAACAGAAATTTTTACATTTAAGGGATTGATTTTTGGGGACTGAATAAAATCTTTTAAAAAAATGCACGGTATAAGGTGGAATATTCAACCATATAGACTGAATGAAATTTAAAACTTCTCTTGCTTTCTTTGAAACCAAATACATGATTATATTATTATCCTCCACTTAGTAGTGGCTAGTGTATGTAATAGCCAATTACTGGGTGTAATAGCCAACTGTCCAGGTATCATGTGGTAAGATACTGGGACTAGCCTCAACTCATGTTATACATATTGATTTTTGTGATTTCCTTTTATAATACAGATGTATCTAGTGTTTATTTTATATATTAAGAAATTATTTATGGATAGATTTATAAGTTGTTTAGTCCTCCCAATATCATCTAGTTTTTGTTCAAGTCAAGTCTTAAAATGGAGACTAGCCCCTTTTCCAAAAAAAAGTGTTCAAAGTCAAACTCATCTAATTATAGCATTTATGGGCCCCCAAAAAGCCTTCACCTTTTCCCAATTCCCCCCCACAACTCTATGGGTAAATTTACATTGCATAATTGCGGGCGAATTACGTCCCCAATTACCCGGACTTCGGGGGCTGCGCCGACTCCCGAGGGACGCGGGGGCCGGCACCCACCGTCCCCCTAAATCATTCATTGCTAAAAGGCGCGTATTTCGCCGCATAAAATTTTCATGTCGCTTATCTCCCCCCCCGCAGTGTATTATCCGAAGGGGGTGTAATCCAAGTTTTTCCCAAGAAATGTGTTAAACCGTAAAGCTGGGGGGGCATTTTTCCCCCCATTTACGCAGTACGCATTTAATACGGGCCAAATATTCCCAATTTAAGCCGTGTGAACATAGCCTATGACTGAAAAAGAAAAAAAAGAATTATAAACTTCCAAACCCCTTTTCAACAATAAATATAAGTTCAGCAGCCAGGTCACTAAAAATATAATAACTGTTGTCCGACAGCTGTCACTGGACATCTCCCAGGGGAAAGCTGACAGAAAGCATGGTTTGGCCCCCATTTCCGTCCTATCGTTAAAAAAGTAAAGAAAAAAGAAAGCCAAACTCCAATGTAACTGGAGCAAGGCAGAAAGAAACGAGGTAAGACCTATTATCTTACACGTTTTCAGGACTAGGGTGGAATAGGTGGCTTGAAACTCAGCTATTCTGCATGAACATTGACCTCAGATGCTCATTTTGGAAATGGAAGCTAGAGAAAGACAAATGAGAAAAAAACACATTGCGGCATCAGCTCGGGGACCATAAGGTCCCTTTTTGGGTTGATATTGTGTATCCTATTTCTCAACAGATTACAATCTTCATTGGCACTGCTGAGGTGTGTATGTCTAGGAAAGAGTTACTGTATCCCACCAGTTTTTTACAAAGTAATGATACTTCTACACTAATGCAATGGGAGTTAAATATTTTGGGAGCTGCAATAAATAGGTGGAAAAAACTCATTAAAAGAATGATACAATTGTACATCCAGTAAATGTGATATAGTCAGTGGTTAGTCTGAATTTTCAGATTGTTTTTGGGTTTTGGTATCATCCAACTTCCCATCAGACAAAGGAAGGATACATTAAAGGAGATGAAGCGTTCACAAATATAGGAGCCGTAGGTAGGTTAGTTGCAGACCGAAGGGACATTCTAGAGTACTCTAGATCAAGGGACTGATGAGGCAGGGGTCAAAATTCATGGGTGACCCAAAGGGGGTTTAATAAAGGGGTTCAAAATTTGGGTGGTAGTTTTTGGGATTAAAGATAAAAAAAAAAAAAATTTATTTAGCATAAGAAACCCAGGGGGCAAATAAAAGTATTTTAAGGCTTGACTGGCCTTTTGTTTATAAAGGAAAGTTTTAATTGTAAAGCGGTTTTCTCATTACAACAATTGCTTTTTATGTTGAAGATCTTGCAAAAACAAGTCACTTTGCAATATGTGTCCATTAACAGAATAAATAAATTTAGGAGACCAAAAAAAAGGAAATTTTTAAGCTTTTGTAGTCATTTTCTATTACATTCTAGTATAATTTTGATGTGCACTTAATAAAGAAACATAAATGACCAATTCCAGAAATGACCTCTACTCTTACATTTAGACTATGTCTACACAGCACAGACAAAGGTCAGTTTTTCCAGCGTTTTTCGTTTTCTAAAAATGCGGGGAAAAACGACTGAAAAGAGGCCCCATAGACTGCTATTGTAAAAACATTCTGTCTCCACAGAATGTTTGTTTTTTATCTGCTCATTTTTATTCTGTTTTTTTTTTTTTAAAACATGTTGCAAAAAACAACGAGCGGGGGGCCGAACATTTACTATTCGGGGGTCTATTTAAAGGGCAAACGTTTTTGGCGCGATTTTTTTGCAGAAAAAACAAAACCCATCTATTGCGTGCATCCCCTCAAAAAAATGGGAAAAAACTTTAAAAAAAGGGCGCCAAAAAACTGACTTTTTTTCAGCGTTTTTTGGGACGGGCATTGGACAAAAAAATAAAAATTTTAGGAACGCTTTTGGGATTTGGTTTTCGGGTCTTTTTTTCCAGTGCTGTTAAACCAGCCCTACAGTTACAAAAGAAAAGAAAACAACCTTTTTGAAAATTACTTGGATTTCGCAGTTTTACAAATAACATGTGGTCTGATCGTTATCTAAACTACAATCATAAGCAAACACAAGTTAAACTAATAAAATACAAACTGTTTTAATCTTTTGTTGAGCACATGAAGTAATTATCCACAACAAGGGGAAAAAGAGTAAGTAAAATTTACTCGAATTTATTAACTTAAATTCCATTTAGCAACAATCATCTGTTCAATTGTTTCCTGTAATTGCAAATAAGGCCTACATAGTTTTGAAGAGGAATTTTGAATGTAAACACTAATTTCCACCACAACTAAAATGAGCTTAAAGGGGTTGTCTCACTACATTGATTCATGTTACCACAGTCCTGTTTTCTTGGTTTCACTTTGAAATCAGGGGCGTGTTTACTGGCTTCCACTAAGCGAAAAGAAGCCAGGTCTGTAGCTATAGCGACCATAGGACTATGAGCCCATACAAAGGGGAAATTTCAGAATAGTAGAAAACGTTAATGGACAAATATTTCAAAAAATGACTTGTTTTTGCAAAATCTTTTAACATAAAAAACAATTTTTGTGTGAACAAAAACCCTTTAAGAATTCAGTGATAACAGAGAATTAAGAAAATTGTATCAGAAAAATGAAACTTCACAAAACAAACAAGGGCGACATGTATGAACGAGGCTGCAGCAGTTTTCTGGTGTTGCCCCCGTCCAACATATTTTTAAAAGGTCTTTTGCCAAAAACTGGTGCACATCCCCTACACTTTTGTATGCGCCAATTTCAAGGGGGTGTCAATTTCAAGGGGGTGTCATGCTACATTCATAAGATTAGACACATTTATAAATTTTGGTGCAGACACTTTTTGCACCACTGTTTTGGCACATAAATGTGTCTCACAACAGGACACATTTACAAAGTGTCGTGAGACACTTTCATACATATTGATGAATGCTACACTAACTTACGTTAGTACGAATGTTGAGGCCGCGCCACTTTTCATACATGTCCCTTTGTTTTCAAGGACATATATTTTGTTTTCAAAGACATATATATCCATAAAAAGGTATTATTATAATAGCAAATAAAAGTGATTCATTGCATTATGAAATTTTTCATAATTTCCCAACACACTTTATTATCTATTTATTATCTATCTATGCATTACTAATTTATATATTCAATATACATTACTAATTACTCATGGCCTTTAAGATTTCTGCTTACAGCCATTCTACCACTAAACTGTGTTTTAATTTACTGTATATAAATGATAAAGGTTCTAGGTAAATAACAGTAAACAGCCGCCTTGAAGACTGTAAGGGTCCATTCACACGGTGGATTTGGACGCTGATTCTAACACAGAATTGACATGTCAATTCTTTGAGGCGTTTTACAGGCCGACAATACACTGGCCCTTTAAAATTTACTGAACTGGCACGTGCACGCCCTAGGGAGCGGGGGCGGGCCATTCGAAGGACAACAGGGAGCGAGGACAGGTGAGTATAGATGCGTAGTAGTAGGGATCCATGGTAAACCAAAATTGTAATGAACATATAGGTACATTTATTAGACAATGGGCCACATGTATGAAAACTGTTACTAGGTTACTATGGGCAAAAAAGTGAGTTTTAGACCTGAACAGTTTTCATACATGTGGCCCAATATTTGTTTATACAAGATATATCGAATACTGCTTACAAAGAACAAATCTGACAAATGTTATACTGATATGGTAAATGCCAAAGGTCAAATGATGTTTCAGCCGTAGCCTTTGTCAAAATAGACATCTAGAGAAGACCATAAAAAAGATATGTGTGAGTACATAATACACATAAATAAATATAATCAGTCAGGATTAGCTGGTGGTAGGGGAAAAATAAAGTAGATAGGGAGTCAAAGAGAGTACAGATGTAGTGACCTGGAATTGCGGGGCCAGCAAAGGCACACCTGACAAACCCTTTAGAGGCAAGGGCTTCCAAAGAAAAAATACAATAACTTTATTGCTACAGCCATAGCCTATTAGTTTGTTTTGTATTCTCTCCATGAACCCATTCAATAACCTACATTTTGTATCTTCCTTAAAAAAATGTCTATAGGCCATAGACATACCAAATGTATTTTTATTAGTTCTCCAATCGCCCCTTTTTCCTACATCCTTCAGGGTATTTTTGTGACTCATAAAGTTTGTCATTTGATTGGTGCACATGGAACCATACTTTGATCGCTGGTCTTTCTTCCAGGTTTGAAAAGATGTAGAACAGCTAAAAAAAGATGCAGTATCCCTTGTGGGGTTGCAACGCGAGCAGCTAATTTGTTACTCACTTTTTTGGCAGTTTTTCCAATGAAAAAACACAGATGTCAGCAGGAGAAGAATGGGTGATAGTGGAGTTCAAAGTTAAGCGACCTCAATCTGCCGTTTTCAGCCACACCCACACCAAACCCCCATTTTTCCCCCCCCCCAATATTTTTTCTCTGCTTTGAAAGAGTGCATAGGGTCAGTGCTGTATCTATAGGTCATGCTGCCCTAGGCACTAAACCTGAAAACACCCCCATTAACAATTTGCATTACCACGCCCATTTCACATCATGCCACACCCCTTTACAAAAGCCACGGCCACTAAAAAACCATGCACCGTCTCTGAATGAAGCAATTGAAGGGTTGCTGTCACCAGCTTTCCTACGCGACTTTGCTAGACTAAAAACCGCATCCAGGAAAGCTGGGAGATAACGCCAAACGTTTAAAAAACGCCAAACTGTACCTAACAAAACCTCTACAATCCTACAACCATGTTTTCGCCCCCTTCCCAATCATACAATGACCATATAGTGAAGACAACCATGCGTGACACAGGCTCTGCAGACTGTATATTACCCCTCCTCCATACAGTGACCATATAGTGGTAGAACCAGTGTACGGGCAGGCTCTGAAGACTGTATATATTACCTCCATACAGTGACCATATAGTGGTAGACCACAGCCAGGGTAACAGTTCTGCAGATAGTATATGACCTCCATACTGTGACCATACAGTGGTAGACGACTAGTGTACACAGGCTCTACAGACTGTATATTTACCCTCCATACAGTGACCATTAGTGAAGTAGCCTGTACACAAGCTCTGCAGACTGTATAATGCCCTCCATACAGGGGACCATACAGTGGTAGAACACCCTTAGTGCAATGCACCCGTAGTACAGTCCCGCAAATACAGTAATTCATCAGCTCTCACTGAACGCTATGATTTAACCTGCCGTTTTTTCCCCCAATTGTACTGTGCCACGTAAGAAAAGTGCAGAAAAGTCTATGGGGAGTCGCACCACCTGTTATAGAAGTACACAAACAGCCAACAACATGCTTCTAAAGTACAGCACATCTCATATGCCCGCAAGACGCCAGGAAAATCAGGTAGGATAACACGGATAGGGTTAGATACCCCAAAAACGCCACCCAGGTAAGAATAACACGAATAGGATTCCTAACACCCCATTCTCTGACCTCGACTCCCCTCACCCAACAACCCACACTCCTTCCCTCCTCCTCCCCGCACCCCCACATGTCCCCCCTGTCTCAAACACGCCCCCTACACCCAGCACACCACACACATGTGTCACCCCCAGGCACCACAACTCATTGTGTCAACCCCAGCAACCACACTTCTTTGTCAACCCCCAGCACCACACATCATGTGTCAGCTCCCAGCACCTCACATCATGTCAACCCACCGACATCCCAATCACCGAACCCCCCCGCAGCATCCCCACAGCATGGCAAACCCAGCAAACCCCACAATCATGGTACCCCCCAGCACCCCACATCATGTCAACCCCCACCCCACATCATGTCAACCCCAGCACCCCACATCATCACCCCCAGCATCCCACAGTATGTCACCCCCAGCACCTCACAGCATGTCACCCCCCAGCACCACACATCATGTCACCCCCAGCAACCACACATCATGTCACCCCCCCCCCCAGCATCCCACAGCATGTCACCCCCCGCATCCCACATCATGTCACCCCACAGCACCCCACCTCATCACCCCAGCAATCATATCAATCTTTCTATTCCCCTCCCCTCCCACACCTCACCATCAATTCACCACCCCCAGGACCACACATCATGTCACCCCCCCAGCATCCCACATCATGTCAGCATGTCACCCCCAGCATCTCACATAATGTCACCCCTAGCACCTCAGATCATGTCACCCCAGCATCCCACATCATGTCAACCTCAGCATCCCACATCATGTCATCAACCAACCTACCCACCAGCATCCCACTTCCATGGCACCTCAACCGAACACCACATGGTCACCCCCCCAGCATCCTACATCATATCAACCCCCCAGCATCCCACATCATGTCACCCCCCAGCATCCCACAGCATGTCACCTCCAGCACCTCACAACATGTGTCACCCCCAGCACCACACATCATGTCACCCCCCCATGCCAACCCATGTCATGTCCTCCTCTCCCGACCCCACAGCATCCACATCATTCACCCCCAGCAACCTCCCACATCATATCACCCCAGCATCCCTCCCCCAGCATGGTCACCCACAAGCATCCCTCCCTCACATTCAACCCCCGCATCCCGCCCCCAGCATGTCACCCCCACAGCCATACCCTCCTCAGCCTGTCACCAACCCCAGCATGTCACCCCCAGCATTCACCCCCCAGCAGTCCCCCGCCCCCCAGCATGTCCCCCCCCCAGCATACCCTTCCCCCAGCATGTCACCGCCCAGCATCCTCCCACAAGCATCCCCTCCCCCCACTTGTCCACCCACAGCTATGTTCACCCCCACATTCACCTTCCACTGCATCTCTCCCCCAGGATCCCTCCCCCAGCATGTCACCCCCAGCATCCCTCCACAGCATCCCTCCCCCAGCATGTCACCCACAACATCCCTCCCACAGCATGTCACCCCCTGCATTCCTCCCCCGCCCATGGGTGCCTAGTGGAAAATACGGCCCTGCATAGGGTCCAGAGCTTTTCCACTCAGGCACAGTCTCCAGTTAATCGTAGCCAAAGTGTTATCCTCAACTGAGATGATTTGCTAAAAATAGCAAGAGAGGTCTCAACTTTGTGGTGTATTAATGTTAAAATTTTAAGGTGTTCAACCCCACTATGTGGTTGTTATTTATATACAGTATATTACTGTATTTACATATGTGCATCCTGGCACATGTGCTGTGAGATGTGATTGGTAACAGGTTGTACCATTGGCACATTAATTAGAAATTATTCAAAGTGCATTGCCATTTTAAGAGAGGACCCATGTGACCAACATTGGCCTATGAGGAGAAGAAGGAGGGTAGGTGGTAAAATCAGTCATCTGAGGCCAGGGGAGTTAATTCAGAGTTGTAGTTGAGAGATTACAGTTGCAGTTGTCAGATGCAGCAGCAGCATACAGAGGTCATCCCTGGACATAAGACCTACAGTGAAGGAAAGTTATTTGATCCCTTGCTGTATTTGTAAGTTTGCCCACTGACAAAAACTTGAACAGTCTATAATTTTAAGGTAGGTTTATTGTAAAATAAAAAACATTGAGAGATCGAATATCCAAAATAGAATCCAGTAAATCCCACATTGTATACAATTATATAAATGTATTTGCAATTTGGCTGAGAGAAATTAGTTTTGATCCCCTACCAACCATTAAGAGTCTGGCTCCAACAAGGACCAGTTAGATGCTCCTAATCAATCTCGCTATCCCTGCATTAAAGACAGCTGTCTTAAAAGTTACCTTTATGAAAGACTCTCTGTCACAGATCAATTAATCATCAACTCTAACCTCTACACCATGAGCAAGTAGACCAAAGAGCTTTCTAAGGATGTCAGGACAAGATCATGAGACCTGCACTAACTGGAATGGGCTACAAAACCATAGTAAAAGACGCTGGTGAGAAGGAGACAACTGTTGGTGCACATAGTAAGAAAATTGGAGAACTACAAATGATTGTCAAAATCGCCATCAATCTGGGACAGGACCATGCAAAAATCCTCACTTCATGGGGTAATCCTTGAATGAGAAAGGTTGAGAGATCAGCCTAAAACTAAACTACACGGGGGAACTTTTTAATGATCTCAAGGCAGCTGGGACCACAGTCACCAAGAAAAACCATTGTAACAAACAATTAACAAACAAGAAACAACCAAACTACAATACATCAAATAAACAACCATAGTGGTTTAAAATCGCTGCAGTGCCTGCAGATGGTTCCCCTGCTCAAGAAGCACATGGTGCAGGAGGGAACACCATCTGAAGGTCGCCAATGAATACCTGGATGATTCTGTGAGTGATTGGGAGAAGGTGCTGTGGTCAGATGAGACAAACATTGAGCTCTTTGGCATTAACTCAACTCGCTGTGCTTGGAGGAAGAGAAATGCTGCCTATGACCCAAAGAACACCGTCCCCACTGTCAAGCATGGAGGTGGAAACATTATGCTTTGGGGGTGTTTCTCTGCTAAGGGCACAGGATTACTTCACCGCATGAATGGGAGAATGGATGGAGCCAAGGGTCTTCCAGCAAGACAATGACCCAAAACATACAGCCAAGGCAACAAAGGAATGGCTCAAAAAGAAGCACATCAAGGCCATGGAGGGACCTAGCCAGTATACAGACCTTAATCCCACAGAAAACTTATGGAGGGAGTTGAAGTTCCGATTTGCCAAGCGAAAGCCTCAAAATCTAAATGATTTAGATATTATCTGCAAAGAGGAGTGGACCAAAATTCCTCCTGATATGTGCGCAAACCTCATCATCAACTACAAAAACCGTCTGACTGCTGTGCTTGCCAACAAGGGTTTTGCCACCAACTATTAAGTCTTGTTTGCCAGAAGGATCAAATTCTTATTTCTCACTGCAAAATGCAAATAAATTTATATAGATTATACAATGTGATTTTCTGGGTTTTATTTTGGATATTCTATCTCTCAATGTTAAAATTGACCTACCTTTAAAATTATAAACTGTTCATGTCTTTGTCAGTGGGAAAACTTACACAGTCAGCAAGGGATCAAATAACTATTTCGTTCACTGTATATGGAAAATCAAAAAAGATGACGGCCCATAGTGCAGAGACTTCTAGACATAGGATAGAATAGGTAGAAAACTCAAACTGCTAACTTGGTAGAGATGTGCATATAACAGACACAACTCTGTTCAGCAGCTTAAACAGATGTTATTCAGCTGCTGCTCTTCCTTAGGCCAGTCATGCAACAAAGGCAGCCACTACAGTGACATCAAGAGGACAGGAAAAATTATTAAAGTCATCCAGTAGCGCCCACATTTTCCTTATTTTTTCTGTCTTGTTGATATCCCTGGACATAAAGCCAGCTCTGGACCACGGGGAAGGTTGCCCAGTACACCCGGACAAAAGAAAGAGCTACTGACAGAATTCGTGAGGCTGGGAGAGGCTTCCCAAATCACAGATGAGAAAGAGAGAGAAAGGTGCAGAACAGAATAGAGGGAAGTACAGCCCATTCATTAGTACTGAGAAAGTGTGAGAGAAAAGAAAGAAGTTTACTGCAGGTGCATATCGTTGTAGAGTTACAGGAGGCACAGGCTATCATGAATGGGAGGGCAGTCCACACCCAGTAGGTCTATAATGGTGACTGGGATAGAAGAGGCCCAGTTAGGCTATGTTCACACGGCTTATTTCAGAACGTATTTACGATCGGCAATCCGATGTAAATACGTTCTGAAATCAGGTGAAAATCAGTTGCAAATAAGTGCCACTAAGTGTGGCACGTATTTGGAACTGATTTCCCGACGGATTCACCATCCCCATTCATTATAGTTGGTGAATCCATCTGGAAATAATTGACATGCACATTGTTTTTGCGGCCGCAATTTCGGAACGGAAATAAGTGTCGTCTGAACGACGACATGTATTTCCCATTAAAATCAATGTAAAACGGCCAGTTACTTGTTTGTAACTGATTTCACAACGGATTTGCGACCGTAAATACGGCTGCAAATCCGTTGCGAAATAAGCCGTGTGAACATGGCCTTACATTTAGAGTTGGATGTCTCCCTCATCCTGTGTGAATTACATCAACAAGGATGAGGCTTGAAAGAATAACGGGGGAAGCATTAATGACATGCCAATGTGTATCTGTAATGCTTGTGAAGAAATTTAATCGTGCAATTAAGTTATGTGCCGGGGATAAAGCCTGCAAAGCTTTATTCACCAGAGGCACTACAACTCCCAGCACATTATCACTGATAGGCCTATTCTACCACAGGCCACACACCTGCATTCATGGTGCCCCTGTCACAGGCTCTTTACAAAATATCAGTATTCCCAGATTATTTACAGGAAACACATAACAAAAGACAGTCTTTTGAAAATGTCAAAAAAAGACTCAAAAAGGAAATATTAATTGCTTTTTCCAGCGAAGCGGCACGTTGTTCTTTAGGATCACTCGCCATTCTTCTTTACACCAGAAGAGTTTATTGTTGGATGGACGCATAAGGCTTTAAATAGAACTACAGCAGAATAATACCAAGTTTAGAGGCTCCCAATTAATGTCAAGCCAAAGTAGCAGAGGGAGCAGTCTCTGAGATAATGTGTGTTCTTTGGTTTTTTTTTTTTTTGCAATGTGTGAAAATAGAGAGGCACAGAGATATATGCAAAGGTTGTAATGTCATTGGTTTACAAGATAAAGCTAAAGAGGGTTCAATATCTTGGTGGATAAAAAATATTATTTATCAGCAATAGTTTGTAGGTCACAGTTAAAGATGCAATACAGAGTTTATATAAGTTTGTGGATAGACCAATATTTCTCTGCATGTGCTTTAGTCTAGGGTGGGGGAGAGAACTCACATACAAGAAAAGTTAAATGAGAGGTCTTTAGTTGAGAAATTGATTCACAAGATACATTCTGTCACGGTTCACGCCACTGACCGTCGGCGTGCCCGTGTCTCTCATGTCCCGGCCGCTGCTGCGACATCCCTTGGTGTCCCTGGTTCTCTGCACGCACCTGTCTTGGCTCCTTCCACTGCTGGAGCCTCACCATCTCTGCTTCCTCCAGCTCCTTGGCGTCCTGTGCGCACACCTGCTCCCTCTAGGGGCACGCGCGCGTCACTGCACCGCATTTATTGACACAGTGTTCCTGTTCCTGCTAAGTGACCCCTGACCTCTGGCTATATAACGAACTTCCTCCCTGTCTTCTGTGTCAGTTCGTTGTTGTCTTCTGCACTAGAGCGTGACCCCTTAGCTGCTGTACTGCTGCTGTCTCAGTTATTTGTCCTTCTGCTTGTTATCCTGCTGTACATCTGCCGCTGTACCTGCTGCTAAATATATTCTGGCACCTATCTGGGACTCTGTCTTATGTTATCTGCAGCATCCGTTTATCAGCCTCCAGTACCCAGCCCTGCACTTCGGCTACCCACCGCCTGCCATCTGCCATCTGTGCCTGCGGTGGGCCCTGAGGATCCCACACCCGGATATCAACGGTTGGCGCTTCGGCATATGTTTGTCAGCGCAATCCGTTACAGTACGAACTGACCATCAAATATGGATCCCGCCGGAGTGACCCTGCCTGACCTGGTAGCTGTGGTGAACCGACATGGCGTCCACCTGGAGCAATTGTTCCGTAAGCTGCAGACCATCACCACCCGTTTGGACGAAGTCATGTCTGCACTGGCATCTACACCTGCTCCACCACCTGCTGTGGCTCCGCCTCCTGCTGCCATGTCCAGTCCTAGCCTGCACTTGCCTCTGCCTGCCCGTTATTCTGGAGACCCTCATACGTGTCGCGGCTTCCTCAACCAGTGCACCATCCATTTTGAGGTCCTGGCTTATCAGTTCCATTCTGACCGTGCCAAGGTCGCTTTCATCATTAGCCTGCTGTCAGGTGAAGCCTTGGCCTGGGCCGCACCTCTTTGGGAGAAAGGAGATCCGCTGACAGGGGACCTCCAGGAGTTCCTGAGTGCTTTCAGAAAGGTCTTCGAGTTACCTGGGCGCAACACCTCAGCTGCATCGTCTCTGCTCCGCTTCCGTCAAGGCGACTCCACCGTGGGCCAGTATGCCATCCAGTTCCGTACTCTGGCCTCTGAGCTTGCCTGGAACAACGAGGCCCTTGTTGCTGCCTTCTGGGGAGGTCTCGATGGACGCATCAAGGACGAGTTGGCTGGTCGTGATCTACCTACCACCCTGGACGACCTCATCGCTTTAGCTACCCGGATCGACATCCGTTTTGCGGAGAGGGAGTTAGAGCTTCGCCAACAGCCTGTGTCCTCTCGTCCTCGCAAGCTTCCGCCTCGTCTTGTACCTGAAACCACGAGTCCACCTCGCCTGACACCTGCGTTTTTTCCAAGATGAGCCTATGGAGGTCAACCGTACTCATCTCACCACAGAGGAACGCGCCCGTCGACGCAGCTTAAACCTGTGTCTGTACTGCGGTGGTACCCGTCATTACCTCAAGAACTGCCCAGTCCGCCCAGCTGCGCCCCGGAAACCCAAGTGCCATGGTGTTGTGGGTGAAGTGACCCTGAATCAAGATGCCTTTGTTCCTCGTCTGACCACTCCAGTCACTCTACGTTTATCATCTGGTGCCGCCTATGAAGTTCCTGCCTTGCTGGATTCCGGCTCCTCTGAGAACTTTATCCACCCGTCTCTGCTGGAGAAGTTCTGCCTGCCTGTCTCCCGTCTAGAGAAGCCCCTACGTTTCTCTTCCATCAACGGGGAGATCCTGAAGGAGGCAGTCAAGTTCCGTACCCAGCCTGTGTCCTTGAAGGGTTGGCAGTTCCCACCAGGAAAATCTGTCCTTTTAACGTGCTGCCTAGTTCGTCTGCTCCAGTCCTGCTCGGGCTCCCGTGGTTCCAGCTTCACAACCCATCCCTGGATTGGAAGACGGGCGAAGTTGTCCAATGGGGCAAGCATTGCCACTCTAGCTGTCTCAAGCCCGCCCATCTGGAGCAGCCCTGCCCCCCCGTTTCTCTGCCCGTATGTTCTGCTGTGCCAATGGAAGAACCATGTGTGCAGGAAGAGCCTCTGGTCTGCAAAGACACCTCTGACTCCCACCCACCCCACCCCCTGCCTACGATTTCTGCTTCTTCTCCTCAGGTCCAAGAAGTTACCCGGGATTCGCTGGACACCTCCTCTGAAGACGGCTCCTGGGATACCGAGGAGGAGGTGGTTACCCCAAGCTGTTTTGTGGGTACCCGGCTAGCCCGGAGGGGAGGGCTTAAGGGGGGGGGTACTGTCACGGTTCACGCCACTGACCGTCGGCGTGCCCGTGTCTCTCATGTCCCGGCCGCTGCTGCGACATCCCTTGGTGTCCCTGGTTCTCTGCACGCACCTGTCTTGGCTCCTTCCACTGCTGGAGCCTCACCATCTCTGCTTCCTCCAGCTCCTTGGCGTCCTGTGCGCACACCTGCTCCCTCTAGGGGCACGCGCGCGTCACTGCACCGCATTTATTGACACAGTGTTCCTGTTCCTGCTAAGTGACCCCTGACCTCTGGCTATATAACGAACTTCCTCCCTGTCTTCTGTGTCAGTTCGTTGTTGTCTTCTGCACTAGAGCGTGACCCCTTAGCTGCTGTACTGCTGCTGTCTCAGTTATTTGTCCTTCTGCTTGTTATCCTGCTGTACATCTGCCGCTGTACCTGCTGCTAAATATATTCTGGCACCTATCTGGGACTCTGTCTTATGTTATCTGCAGCATCCGTTTATCAGCCTCCAGTACCCAGCCCTGCACTTCGGCTACCCACCGCCTGCATCTGCCATCTGTGCCTGCGGTGGGCCCTGAGGATCCACACCCGGATATCAACGGTTGGCGCTTCGGCATATGTTTGTCAGCGCAATCCGTTACACATTCATTTTCTTCACTGTAGCGTGGAAGATGTATTATGTATATTGGAATTCCCACCCCCATATTCATCCAAAATGTTCAAGCCGTTTAGGATCATTTATGTTTAACTAGATGATGACCGCTCGTTGACTATAAATCTATAAAGGTGGCTGTCTGCCCAAGAGGAATACAATAAATGGACATTCAAAAAACCGACAATAGGTCTTTTGGGAGATTTTGGAAATCAGGAAAACCTAATAAATTGTTAATTGACTTCTTACAAAGTCAAATTATTAAAAGTATCCCGGCAATTAAAACAAAAGAAGGAAAAATATGTAAAAAACCACAGTAAATAGTTCAGGAACATTGTGACATTATTCAAAACAATGTTTTTTTTTCAAAAAGAGAGAAACACTTAATTGCACGCCTCAGAAATAGTGTAATAAACAAAAATCTTTATTAGGGTCAGATCGCAGAAAACAGTAATTCCTTTAACAAATAACTAAAAAACAAAGAAGAGATGAAACATCTACACCATTACCACTGTATATATACAGACAACATAAAACCTCACACATGAATACAATTGAGATATGTCACAAACAATAAGGCCTTTTCCCCACGGCATGGGTCTTCACCGGGTTTTTCAGATGGTTTTCGGTTTTGAAAACCGTCTGCAAACCGTTGAAAACTTTTAACACAGGCCTTTATGGAAAACCCGAGCAGCAGTCCCCACTGCACAGGTTCTATGTTCTATGTTTTTCCGCCAGTGGCCCGATTCGGGCGGCAGAAGAACATGTCTATGTGAAGGGGGAGGGCTTTTCTCTGCTAATCTCTGAGAAAATCCATCCCCCTGCGGCCGTGTCCACGGCACGATAACAGTGCAAATACCAGTTGGATAAACCGACCGGTATTTGTCCTGTGCTATATAAACGGTCCCTAAGGGTGCTTTCACACGGTTTGTTTTTTGACGCGTTTTTGATGCGTTTTTTGGGCAGCAATGTACGGCATTAATAGCTCTGCCTTCCTGCACAAAAACGCGTCAAAAATGCATCAAAAACGGACCGTGTGAAAGCACCCTAAGGCTGCAGACCATTTGGACAAAATATACAAAACCACTTTGCTGGAACATTTATAGCAAACTAAACACAAAGATCATGAGAGAATTCAGTATATTAGACAAGTGTGGCACACACTATAATAAAAACACTATCAATAAGTTATTATTAATTAAGACCAATGAAAAAGAATGATCCCATCAAAAATGGATACAGTACAAAGATTACACATTGTCCAGACTGCTAGGACCCATATGCCAGAGGAGGAAATTCCAATGGATGTTGCTGTTCACAACGGCTTTATTGCGACATGCAATTAGAGCGGATCTGATTGAACTAGACTAGAATTTTTTTGGGTAAGAAAATCTGTAAAGTTTGGTATGAGTGTTTTTTTTTACATGTGTTTATTGATTTTTTTTCATAAACATATAACACATAACAATAGTGTACCATCACAAGATGAAGATATTCTTCTTGGAATGAAGTGATGCCCCAGGAGGTTGCCTACTTTTATCTATCAATTATCTTGGCCCTTCCCACATTAGAAAAATTAGAGTAGAGCTGGAATAGGTTCAGAAATTGGATGTGTTGGATGTGAATATATGAATAAACTTTCTCCAGACAGAAAAAAAAAAGTTTTGTCTGTTTTTCTTTATTTAGTGCAGTTTCCACCCAATCCATTTGAAACAGAAAGAAGAGTTAATCAAGGAATGCACAAATTTTAGGCAACTTGGTAATTTGCCCTTCCTAACTGTGGCAGAAACATAAAATAATGACCGTTCACTGGGGAAGACTGCTCTTTACCATTGGACTATCACAGTAGAAATAAACTTGCTCTCCATAGTCCCTCAGAACCCTAAGCAAAGAGGGACATGACTTTAGGAGGGGAGGAGCTTTCGCTCCTATATGGTCTTTGAGTTGCTGTCTCTATGGCTATATGTATTTAAGCAACAGTATTTGTGTTGTGAGAGGAAGAAGTTGGTTGAAGCATACTGTTTTTACTATAAGGAGCATTGCGCAAAAGGGGACAAGTCTTTGGGAGAGGGACCTATAGTATCTGCATTGTATAGTAACTCCTGCCTATATAGTTTTATAGATATAAGCAAGGGTAGTTGTGCTGTAGAAGGAAGAAGTATGTGCATGGTGTTTTACTGTGAGTAGTGATGAGTGAACAGTAAAAGGTTCGAGTCGAACTTTGAACAGTAGTAGTGTTCGGTTCACGGGTTAAAGTCGAACTCGAACCCCGTTAAAGTCAATGTCAGAAGATGTTCTGGTTAATTTTTATACCTATACAGGTGTGGAGAATCTGGAATTACCATCCATAACAGTAAACTGGATACATGAAACAACTTACTAAAGAAAATCTGGCTCTAAGAGTGACAGAAAAAAATTGAGAGGCTAAAATACTAAATACTAAAATATTTCTTTCAATGCCTATCTGAAAAGATGAGGACAGCTTGCAAGCAGGGGTGTAGCTATAGGAGGTGCAGCAGTAGCAGCTGATATGGGGTTCTGCATCCTGATGGGGCCCAAAAGCCCCTTTGACACATAAAAAGACACCAGTATTGGAAATGGCACATGGTAACTGACAAGGGTGCCAACAGGGCAGTACGGGCAGTACTCCTTTCAGGGGCCCTAATCAAAACGGGACCCACTGATATGTTAAAAAATAGGAACTAGTAATGCTTGGAGCCCCATTTGATTTAGTTGTATGGGGCCCTGAAATGGTTACTAGATAACTGATGGCAGCCCTGGTAATGGGGGGAAGGGGCATTTCACTTTCTGCACAAGGGCCCAAGAACTTGAACTTACGCCATAGGTGTATTTTTAGGGGGGAATCGAGGAGACTGTTCCCCCACTTTTTTCTGGATGAGGGATGGTCCCCCCACTTTTTTACCACTTCAATGAAAAATAGTCCATTTGAAGCATGCAAATACAATACGTGGGGGAGGGAAAAGCACAAAGGAGGAAGAAGTTAACCTTTTGCCTCCTATATTTCTGTGCATCTTGGGTGGGGGGGCAGAGTAGGCAGCAGCTTCAAGTGTCAGTGCAGAGTGAGAGCAGCGCTGATTGGTAGAGCAGGAGTCAGCAGGGGCTGCTTCACCAATCAGAACGCTGCTCACAGTCCAGCACACTCTGTATCTGGGGCAGTGTAGGTATCTTTCCCTCCCCTTGTATACCACTTCCCCTGTGCTCAGCCCTAATCAAAGAAGAAGAGAAGCTCCTACTGAATGAATCAGTGGCCCCCTACAGGAGACAGGTCAGGAGGGAACAAGGGTGCTAGGCGTTGTGTGCAGGGTATGTACTGTTAATGTGAGCTGTATATACTGTATGTACAGTCATGTGTGTAGTGTAAATATATAATGTGTGTGTGTTTCTACATGTGTCCAGTGTGTGTATAAGAATATGTTCACACGCCACCTTTGTGGTCCATACTTCAGGGTGTGATTGTACTGCAAGACGCCCCAAAGTATGGACTGTAACTTTGGTAATTCATAGCTCACATAGAGAGATATGATTAACTTCTGTTTTCCCCTACATGTACTGCGCGCCGGGAGAAAGAGGTGGCACTTACGCGCCGGAGAAAATTAAAGTGAATGGGGCCAGCCCCACAGCGCGTACTTCTAAAACACCTGGCATACAGCAGAGCACACAGTACGCCCCGCTATACGCCGTGTGAACATACCTTAAGGGTATGTTCACGCGGAAGATATGAATGCTGATTTTGGGGCGGATTCAGTGCTGGATCTGCCTCAGAACCGATGTCCAATCTGACATGAAACTGATATACATTATACCCTATGTAAAATCAGTGTCGTCGTTTAGATGACATTGATTTTACTTGAGTATTTTCGGGCCTACTGTCGGCGCCTACAAAAAATTATTTGAGGCGTTTTACATACTAACAGCACTAAAGGATAGGAGGTAGAAATCTGTCCCGGGCGGTCTGGGTCGTTAGGTTGTTGGAATCCTGCGTTTGCTAGCGCCAAATTTCCAACAGGCAAACGACACTGTCAGTGCCGAAAAAACCTCATGTGAACCCACCCTAAGTATGTAGTGTGTCTATGTTCAATATATGTATATATACACACACAATTTCTGGGGTACCTTGTTAATGTAGTCTCTGGGTACAGTGTGTAATGTAATAATCTCTGGGGTACGGTGTAATATAATCTCTGTTGTACAGTGTGTAATTTATGGTGTATGGTAAGCAATAAAATAAATTTTGGGGTACAGTATGTGACATAAGTGATTCCTAGGGTTACAGTGAGATTTTATTTTCCTCAAAGTGTTTGGCATACAGGCTCTGCCCGGACCCGCTGCGTGGGCTCACAGCGCTCCCCCAGACCTCCTAGCTGGGTTAGAGGAGGCCGCTTCGCTGCAGGGAGACACAGTTCTGTTTACTGTGGCATCTATTTAAACTTTAGGCTTCTAAAATACAGAACCTGTGTCTATGAGATTTAAAGGGGACACTGCCATTAGGAAGGAGTGTATTTGTTAAAACCAATATTCCTGGAAAACAATTTTTAGAATTTTTGACCTTTTTTTTATTTCAGCAGTTCTGTGCATTGAAAAATAACAAAATAGCTTTGAGAGAAAACTTCTGTACGGCAGGGCAGACTAATCTCACTTTACTTCAGCTGCTGCTTATCTCAACATAGTCTCATTACAAATAGTAGGTAATGACAATGTTTGCTCTACTGTTCTCTCCATTGGAATAGATAAGATTATACTGGACCACAAGGAAAATAAGGTAATCTTTTTCTGTACTGTGGAGTGAGGGGGAGAGGGTTCTTCACAACTATAAGGTTATTGCTGATAATATTTAGGGTATGTTCACACAGCGTCTTTGCAGGGCGTATTTTGGTGCTTAATTGCGCTGCAATGCGCCCACAGTACGCTTCTCCAATACAGTATTTTCTCAGACACATATTCCGCGCCGGGAGAAAGAAGTAACATGTTACTTCTTCCCGGCGCGGAAAGTGAATATTTATGGGAGCCGGCACAGAGCGTTTTGGAAGCTGCTATACGACACAAAGTCGCCGTGTGAACTCATCCTTACACTTCTCAGAGCATGGCTGGTCTGACAAAAGGGCCATCAAGCAATCCTGTCACTGCTCTGCTATTGGAGCTCACAGAAGGGAAATCAAAGAGAGTAATATACTGTACGTAGCAGAACTTGACAAAAATTCTATGAAAAAACCCAGCCACCTAATTTAAAGAAAAATGTATAATGTATAATGCGACAGCATGTATGAACCTGTCATATGTGGGTTCATAAATCTGGCGTGTGATATGATTGAATAGCATAGCATAGCATGCATTGATGCATTGCATATCTTTGGCACATAGCATAATATATCTCTGGTGCATAGCATGTCTTTGGCACATTCAAAAGTGCCGTGCCTGGTGCAAGTTTTGCCATACGAATGCTCATACTTCTATAGAACAGGACAGCAACAGTTTTTTGGTGCAAGATACGCCAGAAAAGTGGCGCACCCCCGTTCATACATGTCGCCCAAAATTCCTAGAGGGTTAACTATGGCAAGTTAAAGATTGCAAAACCAAGAGGAGCTATTGAAAAATACATATATTCAAATATTTTCTTTAACCAGCATATAAAATTTTTTTCTGAGTACATGCAGGTTTGAACATAAAAAACATGCTTTGTTATTCTACAATTTTATTTGCCTTTCTATGTGATACATATTTTATTTAATTTTCATAATATATTTTTTTTAATAATATGAGGAAAAATTTTAAAAATAAATAAAAAAAATGTTTTTTTGCAATTTTTATTATAGCAAGAAGTGGCACTAAAATAAGTTTTCTAAATGTGTCACTTTTCCATTACAAACATTTTTATATAGGTATAATGTAGTTTTAGGGTTGTCGGGGCTGGGGACTAGGGCTGAAGACTTTCTGCTAGTCTCCGTTCATTGAGTGCTGTGCATACAGTGATCGGGAAGGTACAGACAGTAATAAACCCTCCCTAACTTCTTTTCGAAGACCCAAACTGCTGCTGACCACCAGGTCTCCAACCTGTGTAGCTACAAACTCTAAGTTATGCCGACTGCCCAGTTGTTTTAAGTCAATTAGTGGTTGGCAAGCAGTTACAGGCAGTCCCGGCCGATGACATATTCATTCAGTATTCATGTGACCCTTCATGGTATGTGCAGCAAGAAACTGTTGAGGCCGTGAATAACTGCAGGATGATGTGAAGAAGGAATGATGATGCCATCAGCAGGAATCGCCAGGACCAGCCGCAGCGCTGGAATGACCGGATTTACAAGATATGTTTTTTTCCCCAATTTTTAATCATCCCCAGTGGAATGACAAGCAAGTAGTCCTTTTGGAACAACCCTTTAATAGGTTTATAATAGGTTTAGTTTCAATTCAAGATTTATACTCCAAACTCAGATAAAAGTAAATCTGAGAAACAGAATTGTAATTATTTTTTGTATCACAGCTTTGTTTCTTCTGTTATTTTTCCCTTCAACTTTTTGTTATCATACATTGTTTCTTTAAGAATTAACACCAACTCTGAGATTGTTGTGTTGGGATCTAAAAATTTGACTATGGGAATGTTTACATTTTTGTCTTTAAAGATACGACCTTGTAGAGTCATAGCCAACATTGAGTCAATACCGAGAGAATTAAGAAGAGTACTCATACTGATGTCACTTGATCTGACTCCTGTGAGCTCAGTTACTACTAACAAAACATAATCATCACATGTTTCTATATTATGACCGGAGGGCTGATTCTCATTTGTTGCTTGTCCCCAACTTTTCATCTCTTCCACCATAACATTATAGAACCGCTTCTTCAGTGCTGGCAAGTATGAAAGTAAATTATTGTACATGGTTTTAAAGTTAAATATGGCAATTGCTTGGTGGGTATTGTTAATCAAAAGACATTTCTTAAGATGTTCATGAATTTCTTTAGTATTTAGTAACAGTATTCCTTTTGTTTCTAAGACTTTATGAATTTGGTTCTGATTGAGTAATATTCCAAGATTGAGGGCACCCCAGCAGATTGACTGTCCACAAAGTCCCAAATTCCTTCTATATTGACAGAACATGTCTAGAAAGGAGTTGGCAGCAGCATAATTTGCTTGTCCTGGATTTCCAACAAATGAAGCAATAGATGAATAGCAAACAAAGTAGTCAAGTTGCATGTCTGATGTGGCACGATGAAGATTCACAACTCCATCTACTTTTGGACTAAGGACTTTCTCAAAAAGTGACACATTTAGGTTTTGCAGAATTCCATCACAAAGGACAACAGCACTGTGAAAGACACCTCTAATTGGAATTTTATTAAAAAGTTTCCGGATTGAATCTATTGCTTTTATGACTTCAGTATAATTGGTTACATTACATTGCAGTGACACTATCTTAGTGTGTTCTTTTTCATTCTCAGCCTCAGCTATTTGCTGTTTCATTTCAGGAGTGGGACTTCTTCTGGATAAAATCACCACAATGCCACCACCATTCCGAATAATGAATTTAACTGTTTCAAACCCAAGACCAGTCAGACAACCTGTAACTATGTAAATAGCATTATAATTGAAAAGCCTTGGATCAGGTGATGACCCAGATATCTTTGAGATTATCCTGTTGTCAAGCTCCATAAGAGATAAAGCCTGGGTTGTTGAGTAGGTGCACAATGTATTATTGCAGTTTGACTTATTACATGATAATGAAATCATCAGTTTTGGAATTACAATTTCAGATGCTATGGAGTATAACCATTTATGTATGTCTTTTGCAAAAGATTGTAGATATGACTTCTGAAATACAGCAGCAAGATCAAGCAGATGTACATGAGTACCTTGGCTGGCATTCAGGATCATGTCTTTAAAAGTCTTTTGGTCTGATAGAACAATCACATGTTTAAGAAGTAGTAAGTCATCGAGTGCTTCTCTAGAGATACCATGAGCTGCAGGAAGAACAACCATAGCAGCACACTTTTTGTCAGTTATCATGTTCCCATTGGATATAACAGTTTCCCAGCCTGCTTTTTCTGCAGCCTTGGATAAAATTTTGCATAAAATGGTTTTTGAATCTGATGTTACTATTGTTAATTTTGACTTATTTTTTGCACGTGGAAGTTGGTGATGTATTATTTCCCAGGATAAAATGAAGAATGAGACACAAGGAGAATTTCCCAGTACTGGGGCTTTCTTGACTAAATAGCAAACATTCTCAGAAAGCTTCACTTTAGAGGTGGCAATTGTTGGATAACAAACAGCAACTCGATTACCAACTTTAATTTTCTTGACATCTTTCCCAACTGCAGTAACAATACCAGCAAAATCCAGAGCAATGAGTTCATGCCTTTCCCGTGTTGTCCAATACAAGGAATTTCCATATTTCCAACTTGAAAGACTCACAGGAAAATAATCATCTGTGTGGGTGCAACTTTTGTCAATATTAATCTCTATTTCTTTACTCTTTAATTCAGCAAATACAGAATGCGTTTGTTTAGCAGAAATTTCACCAATTTTGTAGGGCTCTGAAGTGTAAAGGGTGAAATGATCAATTTTTTTAAAAAACTCTGTTTGCTGTAATCTTTTTTTAGTGTCAGTAGAAATTATGTTATTGGTATAAATAGAACCATCATTGATCCAGATCTCAGGATAATCTTTTGGATCATAGTAAAGAAGAACTTGAGCTAATGTTGCCACATCTTTAATGCTTGATGAAGAAATATCAATGAGCTGAAATGTTATTTCAGGTATTTCAATGAGGCAAGCTCTAGTCATTCCCACCAGTGAAAAGCCAGGGTTAATGTGATCCACTGTCCTTTCAACTGTCCTGAAAGTCACTGTCCTGATGCAAGGAGTAAGGGTCTTTTGCCTGACTGCTAGAATTAACTGGCGATAGACTTCACAACACTTTGCAAGATATTGGGTAAGATTGTCTGACATATCTTTAGGAGGTCTGTGGATTCCCCACATGAACACAACATCGTTACAGTCACTATTAAGAAGGTCATCCTTTTGAATACCTGAATCCCAGCTGTTAAAGGTAATGTAGCTCAGGCTATTCTTTATACATTTTGATAGTTTTTCACCAATTCCCAGATTGTCAGAATATATTAACAGGTTTGGCTCTTTTCCTGGAGTGTACTGGGATTGGGAAGACAGTTTCCAATTAACTTCAAAAAATAAATTGTCTTCTTTGTTCAATGTTTGCTTTAAAAATGCCATTCTTAATTTCTTTATTTCTACCAGAACTGAACCATTGTTATCTGTAAAACATCCACATAAATCAAAGTATTTGTCAGTTTTGTTGGTTACTTTCTGTAAATACATTTTTTCTTGAAGGGGGGTGAATTTTTAAACTTTATGATGAGGAAAAGAAAGAAGTCCTTTGTTTTATTTTCCAGAAAAACCCAAATTTGGGGGAAGCAGTTAATATGATGGTGTATTGTACTCTAATTTTTCCCCTGATTTTTCACCACTTTTATTTGGAAAATTGTTTTTTAGACTTTTCCCAGTGAACACCCCAGCTGTTTGTAAGCCTTCCCATATTCAAAACCCAAATGGAGAGAAACTATACATTTTGTTTTTGAATGAAATGCCCCTTTGGAAAAACTTCCAGGTATATTTTTTTGTTTGTTTGCATGGTTTTTTTTTTTATTTGCCCCCTTGCAAAAAATTTTATTTAGAACTTCAAAATTTGTTACTTGGGTTTTCTTGGTTTTAACTTACATTGAAGCTACAGAATTTTGGTTTAGAACAAGGGGTTTACAAAGTTACCTTATTTTAATAGAAATTAAAAGGAAATTTGGGTTTTAAAGTGGGCACTGCAGTGCCCAAACCCAAATTTCATAAAATGCGGGAAAAAGGGAGATCCATACTTTTGTGTCATTACATGGGGGAAAATTTTTTTAGTACTTTAAGTAATCAGTGAAAACCCATCAGTGTAAATTAAGGAGGTTGGGACTTTATTTTTTTTTTTTGTTCCCCGTTGATTTTTTAAAAATTTTATACTTTTTGTTGAATCAAATGGTTTTTGGAAAAATGTTGATGGCGTTTTTTATAGCTTAAAAATTGACCCCAGTCAGGGTTTTATTTGTGTAAAAAGTGATAACACCCTGAATAGAAGTTCATACCTTTTTTGGTGTATTGAGGAAATGTTTTTTTTGGCCCTAAAAATTTAGTTTTGTTCCTTTTAGTCTCTCCGGGGGCCTATTTAATAAATAGAGAATTTTTTTTACCCTTTCTGAAGTTCCCCCCCGCTTTTAAAAGGAATGGTTCCAAAATTTTTAGCCCAGTAATCAATGGGGAAATTCCTTTTGGGTGTGACTTACCCGTCACCCTTGAAATAAGGTCAAATTTCCCTGCTTTGCTTTGTAATCCCCCAATGTCTCTTTTACCTATTTACTATAGGACCAAGGGGGGTGGTAGCGCAGGGAAAATCAAGAAATAAAAGGAATATATTATTTGAACCAATTTTGGACAGTTCTTTTTTGATAGTCATTGTCTCCATCTCAGAAACCCTACGAAGTAGGATATTAAGCAGCAAAGCAAACTTTTCCCTTGTAGGATATTATTTGGGATATTTCAGTAACTGTACATTTCCAACTACCAAAATTTTTCCCGGGGCTTTACATTGCAGATGCTCCTGTATAAATTTTTTACAGCTTTGGGGAGAAAATCTGAGCAAAGAGCTGCAGCAAAATTCTCCCCAATGAATTCCCAAAAAGCATCTGCTCACCCCCCTACCTCGTAAGGGCCCCTGTGAACCCGAATTGTAAAGAGCAGCAGCTGTGTAATCCCCTTGAAAATCATCAAACCCTTCTCTAGCAACTGTACACAGAAAGTGAGTGTAGGCTCTAAGATTCATTATTTAAAATTTTTCCCGAAAAACTGGGTTTAAGTTCTGTAAATTTAAATCCCTTTTTTAAAAAATCCCTTTCCCCAAAAACACAAATACAATTGGGAACTGGTTTTTTCTGGGCAAGTCTTCTTTCACTGGTTGAAGTTGTTGATATAATTGAGTTAAAGAAGAGGCAACAAATCCTGTTCTGTACTGGTAATTTCGATGACTTCTTCTACAAGCTGCTGTGTAGACCAAGTTTTCTAGAGTTAAGGATGTTATCCTGCTTAATACCTGCTTTGTATCTTCAATACAGAGGTGAAGTGATTTGCTGGAGGCTGCGGACAATATAAAAAGTTCAACCGGTCTCTTTGAATGATATTGAGGATATTTTTGTTTATATTGTTTGACAACAGCATGAGCATTCGTTCCTCCAAACCCAAAGCTATTTATTCCGGCCATTCTACCAAATTTCACATCTTCTTGCCATTTTTCTGGACCGGTGGGAATTTCTAGATTGCATTCCTCTATGATTTTGATGCCATTTTCTTTGGAATAATGTAGAGATGGAGGAATAATTTCATGATGCATCATGAGAAGAACTTTTATTAACCCAGCAGCCCCAGCGGCAGATTCAGTGTGACCAATGTTTCCTTTAACTGATCCAATTTTCAGAGGCTTCATTCCAATAGGACGCTTTTTCCCAATCATGTTTCCTAAGCTGGCAGCTTCTATTGGGTCACCAGTTGGTGTTCCAGTTCCATGAGCTTCAACATACTGCACAGACCATGGATTTATGGATTTATAGATGTGCTCCAACAATTTCTCCTGCTGAAATTGAGATGGTTTGGTGATTGGTGATACTGTCCGCCCATCTTGGTTAATTGCACTTTTACATATTATTCCCCAGATTTTGTTATAATCATCGATAGCCTATAAAATGTATGAAAATGATATCATAAATATAATAAAATTGGATAACAATATATGTATACTATGTACTGTATAAAAACAATCAATATAATATTATTTGTTATCTGTAGGACAATAGTATGTGTAACTGTGCTACACTTCTACATTTTTTTTCATATTCAAAGGCTTTTATTAAAGGCATAAGTGAACAATCAGAGTCAGGCGAATCACATAACATCCAGTTCTGAGGACATGTGGAACATTAAGGGGGTAATGGAGGAGGGAAGAGGGGTCAGGAGGGAAAAAGGGAGGGAGAGGTAGAACATGTCACATCAAGCTTCTTCTGCAAGCTGTTTGTAGCATAATAGACATGGAGAAAAAACAATAGTCGTAGAAAGACAAGATGTTATAAACATAAGTGATGGTACATTAACTAATGGAGGCTCCTGGACCAAGGGGAAAGGCGATTATTAGGCATATCAAGCCTGGACTACTGAGGACATTTCCAGGGGAGGAGCGACCAATTCACCGGATGAGTAATACAATTTCATTGTATGTGACAAGCACATTAGCCATCGACTCAGATAACAATTATAAAAACAAGATATTAAAATCAAAACAGACAGTGACAAAAAAAAGGAAACTTAACGTCAGTGGTAGCATCTATTGTAGGTAATTGTAGCAATATATGTTCACCCGAAAAAAAAGAGTATATTATAGGCAATTCTGTTGGGGTATGTTCACCTAGAACAAAAGATAGGTTTGCATTATACGCTTTAGGTAATCTGTAGAGACTCGAACCCCAAAGGATATCCAATTCCATAGTAATCCAGTATTCTGTGTTTATAAGGAGAGTTGTCCAATTCCTCCTCATGAGCATTGAATTTCTTTGAACACTAGCGATAGTGGCTAGAACAGAGAGCCACAACTGGGTATTACGTTTTTGCCGCTAAAAGCAATGTAATCAGATGGGTTTTTAAAGTAGAGTCGCAGGGATACGGAATAGCAGATGGCGGATCGTTCTGTAATTTTATTCCAGTTATAATATGTGTGATATCAAGTACTTTAAGCCAAAAAGGCTGAAGCACCGGGCAACCCCACCATAGTGCGTCTATTCGACTTGCAGCGCCAGCAAACACGGGAAAACCGGGGAAAAACCACCCCAAACGGGCGGGAACTTTTGAAACCATCTGGAAAAAAATTTTTAAAATGTAATTCTTGACCTTTATAGGAGACAGAATTTATTGAAAACTGATAATTTTTGCACCCATCCTTTTTCAGATAACTGCACTTTAAAATTCAGGGTTCCACCTCGGGCTAAAAAAGAGTATGTCCTCTCTCAGCCCCCGGGTTAGTAAACTATAAAACCAAAAAGGGGACGGTTAACCGAATTTTTTTGCCTGGGCCCCCCAAAATTTCGAAAGTTGTGAGCTTTTGGGACATTTAGGGTAGGGTTTCCACCGCTACAGGCTACGCAATTATAAAAGTGTACCCCTTGAAAAAATTCGTACTGGCCACATTCTCCACCAGTTCCTCATATCCCTTCACCCCTCATAAGGATAACACTTCGACATTTGAAGGAGAATATTGTTCCTAATTGTTTAGAGGCTTCAGAAAAGGGAAAATATTATTACATGTTATGTTTTTACCTTTTTTTTAAAAAAAATTTTTTTTTTTTTTTGTACCTTAGTTATGGGGTTTGATTTTCTGTTTTTCAGGCGTTTAATCCCACATTTGCAACCCTAGTTAAAGGTTTCACAGTTGACTTATTTTTGGGTCCCTTTTCCTACAGTTGGAAATGCTGGAAATGTGATTTGTGGACCCAGGATGCTGATGCCTTAACCCCTTCCTGACATAGGTTGTATGAATATGCCTAGGGGGAAGGGGGATTTCCCCAAATGGACGTATGCATACTTTCCCCCCCCTGGCGATCGCGCGGTTTTGCGGGCAAGCCCGCACGATCGCACATGGGCCCAAGGAAATTTTCCCGCGGGCCGCATCCCCGAATAAACCCGCGGCCGAGTGGAGCTCCACCCCGGGGAAATGATTAACCCCTTCATTACCGCAACCTGTCATGGTTGCATAATAAAGCCCAGGCAGGGGGGTAAAGCTCCTCCGCCTGTTTTCCCGGCGGGCGGGCCGAACTGCATTTCAGCAGGGGATTTCCTTACCTGAGGGCCCAAACGGGAAGTGAACGGCATTTTCCCGGGGGCCCACCTGTGATTTTCACCATGCCCGCAATGCATTGAGGCATGGTGACAGGCATTTGCCCTGGCGCCCCCATACACAGTACTAGAACTGTGTACGGGCCTTTCCTTCTATGTTCCCTTTTTAGAAGAAAAAGTAAAAAATATGGAAAAAATTTAAAAAAAAAATTTTTAAAAAGTGAAAAAGAACAAAACACAAACACAAAAAAAAAAAAAAAACACTTAGACCGCCCTTTTCCCCCTTTACAAACCCAAAACGCCCCAAAAAAGAAAAAAAAAAAATAAATTACCAATATTTGGTATTAAACCCTGCGTAAAAACCCTGCCCTAAAAAAATGTAAACTTTAAATTTAAACCCCCGCAGGGTGAACACGAAAAAAATAAAAAAAAAAACAGTCACAAAATTGCGCTTTTTTTTCACCCCGCAGCACATAAAAGGGAAAAAAGCGTTTCAAAAACTCAAATAAACTCTAAAGTTTGCCCCAAATTTAAAAAAACGTCCTTTTCATCCCGAAAAAAAAAAAGTCCTTACACGCTTTTGAATAGGGAAAAAAAAAAAAAGTTAGGCTCCCCAGAAGACAGCGATGCATAAATTTTGGGTTTAATACAATAAAACCCACTTTTTTTTTTTTTTTTAAAGTGCTTCAAAAAAAAAAAAATATAAAAATTTGGGGGTACCCGCCGAAAATTCAAATTGGCCCAAAGAGTAAATCTAATTTTGTCACGGATACTGCGCGATAAGCGCTGTTAAAAATAAAAATAAAAAACACAAACTAGGATTGCAGTTTTTTTCCTTCCCCCTTTCCTTCCAAAAAATGGAAAAAAAACCCGGGAACAAAAAGCTTGCCCCCCCCAAACACTTTAACCAATAAAAACTTCAACTCATTCCGAAAAAACAACCCCCTACACGCTCCTTACACCGAAAAAAAAAAATTTAAAGGGTTTCTCAACTATGGCATGCAAACACTTTTTTTTCCTTTTTTTTGGAATAAAAGTTTTTTAAATTGTGTAACAGCAGTAAAACCTATAAAAAAAAATACAAATTTTTATCGTTGTAATCGTATCGCCCGCTGATTAAAACTCCATTTTCCATTTATACCGAAACGGTGCCCCGTTTAAAAAAATAAAAAAAAAAAACCACTCCCGGGAAAGCGGGTAATTTTGAAAAATGCCTCACAAAAAACCTTTAAAAAAAGTGTTTTAAAGCGTAATATTCACCCCATAATTTTTAATAATAAAAACCCCAACTCATCCCCAAAAAACAACCCATATTCAGTTTCCCCATGCACAAAAAAAAAAAAGTTTTGGCTGTCAGAATAGGAAAAAAAAAAAAACGAAATTTTTCTTATAGACCTAATTCTATTGTGAAAAATTAATAAAACAAAAAAAAACTAAAAAAAATTTATATCATTAATTTTGACCGACTCCCAGATTTATCCCGAAAGGCGAACACTGAAAAAAATAACCCCCAAAAAAAAAAGGGCCAACTTTTTTTTTCCCCCCCCTTTTTCATAGCCCAATACAAAAAAAAATACTATGGACCACCTTAAAACCCAAAATCTGTACACCCTTAAGGGGAAACCATTTAGGGGTGTTGAATCCAAAAAGGGGGCGATTTCCCGGAAGGGTTTTACCTTTTTTGGACTTTGGGGGCTTTGCAAATGCGACATAAACCCCCCCGAAAAACTGCGTTCCAAAAGCAAAATAGCGCCCCCCCTCCCTTTACGCCCCGGCCCTTTCGCCCCAAAAAGCAGTTTACACCCACATGTAGGGGATTGCCCCAATTGGAAAAAATTGCTTAACAATATTTGTGAGCTTTTTTTTTAAAAGGGTTTCCCTTTTAAAAAAATTTAACATTTTTTAGCTAAAATTTGCAGATTGTTTTGGGAAAAAAAAAATTAATTTTCCCCACCCAACACAAAAAATTTTTTTGAAACACCTGTGGGGGGTTTAATATTTCTCAAATACAAACCCCCGGATATATTCCTTTAAGGGGTTGGGAGTTTTCCAATATGGGGGCTTTTTAGGGAAGTTTATTAATTTTTAGGCCCCCCCCCGGGAGGGGTCCCGCAAATCAAAAAGGGGCCTTAAAAAAAAATTGGGAATGAAAATGAGACCCCGAGTCCGGGAAAGGGGCACCCCTTTTCGGGCTTGTGGTTTAGCCAAATAGCCCTAGGGCCACATATGGGATACTATGAAAAAAGCAGAATCTGGGGAATCAATATTTAGTTGCATTTTCCTGATCACCCTACCCATTTTTTGTTAAAAATGGGTGAAAAAATTTAAAAACTGCAAAAAAAAGTGAAAAAAAAATTTCACCTCCACTTTGCTTTAATTCCGTGAAACACCAAAAAAGGGTAATAAACTTCCAAAAACGGTTTTTAATACTTTAAGGGGTGTTGGGTTTTTTAGATAGCATTTTTTGGGGTTTTTCTAACATACAGGCCAATCAAAATCAAATTAAAAACGGACTGGTTTCCCCAAAAAAAAGGACATATATTGCAAAATTTTTTTGAAAAGTGGAAAAAAATTTCTACTAAATTTTTTAAGCCCCCCAATATCATAAATAAAAAAAAAAATTTCCAACCCCCAGTAGACATATGGTTTATGCTAACCCTTTTAAAACTATTTTTATGGAATAACAACTGTCTTTACATCAGAAAATTTTTTAAGTTTTTAAAATGGAAATTTTTTTAATTTTTCACGATCCTTTTATATTTTTCCCCAAATAAAAAAAGGGCTTTTTGGGCCAAAAAATTTTTTACAACTTAAAGCACAATGTGTCACAGGGAAAAAATCTCTGAATCACATGGGTGGTTTTTAAGGTTTTCAAAAAGGGTTTTTCTCACATAAAGTTTACACAAGGCAAATTTAAAAAAGGGGGTCGTCAGAGAGGCCAAAACTGGGTCCGGCGGGAAGGGGTTTAACCAAACTTTCATTTACTACTACAATTTTTATTTTTGTAGTGCTTTTCCAATTTTTACATTTCCCCTTTTAAGGGGGGCCCCCCCTTTTTTTAAAAAACAAAGGGACTGATGATGATGCTTTAAATTTGTGTCTCTTCCCCTTTTCCCCTGAAAAAATTTTTATAAAATTTTCCCGCTCTCTCCCCTCCCCCTTTAAGTAATTTTAAAGTCTCTGAGATTGAGGGGGGGAGAGCAGTGAACAACCCTTTTCAGTTTTTCCAAAAAACTTCCAAAACTGTAACCCCCAAACCAACTAGGAGACAGAGTTGCAAAAACTCTACAGCAACAAAATGATAGTTAATATTAAAGGGGTTTTACCATGAATAAATTCACAGGAAAGACAAATGCCCTGCATTTGGTACTACAGGGCTTTCGAGAGTGGTGCTTTGCGCATGCACTGTGCATCCCCAGCCCGTCCCGACTTGGAGAAAACCCAACACCCCATGAACAGGCCGAAGCATGCACTGTAGTTATTTTCCCAAAGGGCCGGGGATCCTGAGTCCCCAGACATCTGCTTACCTTGGGTTTTTATAGAGCTTTCCCAATTTTTTTTTTTTCTGGGGCGGTTCTCCCCACCTTGGGAACCGCCCTCCAAAACCCAACAACAATTTTAAAAAAATTTTTAAAAGGGATTGTCCCTTTCACATTGATTCATCTTTCCTCAGTCCTGCTTTTTTTATTTCACTTTGAATTCAGGGGGGTGTTTAAATGGCTTTTCCCCTAGGCTGCAGTAGAAGTCAGGCCCGTAGCTATAGCAACCAGTGCTGGCAGCCTATCAGGAGAGATCCAAAAGGTCTGTAGCTATAGCGACCTGAGGAGCTGATGCAGCCCATACAAGAGGGGATATCTCAGAATAGGTAGGACACTGTTAATGGACACATATTGCAAATTGACTTGTTCTTGCAAGATCTTTAACATAAACAGCAATCCTTGTAGTGAGACAACCCCTTTAATTGGTAAGAGGAATCGCTAAGGGTCAATTGTATAACTATATATATATAAACCCTTAGCAGTATTCCTTGGCCTGCCTTCAGTCCTGTCACAGGGGCTACCTTTTTAAGCTATTTAGCTAATATCCATATGGCTAACAGTGAGTATGCTCATATGTATTTGTTATACATCATAGGTGCTATTGACTTAAAGGGGTTTTGCCACAAAGTAAAATTGATGTGGGAAGCTTGCAAATGAAATAACAAACATTTTCTCCATTCATTATTATTAAAAATTCTGCACCGTGTTTTGTTTTAGCTTCTCTTTTAGTGATCCATTGTTTACAGCTCGTCTCCAGGGGATACGACCAGGGCTGAAAGCTGCTCAGTCCTGGTCGCACATGCTCAGACATCATCTCTCCTCTCAGACAGCTACTGAGTGTTCAAACCCCAGGTGCTGTCACTCTACTCCCGTCCTCTGTGCTCCTCAGTAATTAGTCAAACAGTGCAAATAAATAAAAAATATTACTTCTATACATCATATTATATATTCCCTTGCTGTCTTTCATTCTGGGATTTCAGTAAAAAAGAAGTTATAAACTATAGCTGGTCATTTCTTTCCTCCCTGATGAACCCACATATTTGTTGAGGAAACGTGTCCGAGTGTTAGTCTGAGATAGTTAGTCTGTGATTGATGGCCTCATATTTTGGGACTGCCAACCAGCGAGTTTTTTTACTGTAATTTGTTGCATACTGTTTCCTATATCTAGGGACAGTACAGGGTATCATTAGGGTTCGGTTCCCGCATGTAGTTGCCCTTTTCGGGGCATTGCAGGCAGGGTTTTTTCTTTTTAGGGCACTTCAGGGCAAGTGTCACTTATTTTAATAATGTTATAATATAAAAGGGATGTCCTCCCTTTGTCTTAACTGTGAATTTATTTTTGATTATTTTTTGGAGTGTGTTGTCCACGCAGTGTCTATATAATTGGAGTGGTTATTATCCACCCTATTTTTTTAAACTGATCCTGTAATTTTGTTTTGATTTTGTTTTCTTGCTATCATATTTCCATACCTATATGTTATGGTTGGCTTGTTATCTGGGTCAACCTCCAATGATAGGTGGACTTCTGAAGTAGAGTGTTTTCAGCTAAAGAGCTAATACAAAATAATTGTGTAGCTCTCCCTTTAAATACTGTTTTTAAAGAACTAACCAATAAATATAAAGCGAATGTTAATTCTTGATGGGAGGTTAATACGTTGGAGAACTATATAAAGAACAATATTGTCCCCAAAGGTCTGAGAATAGGTATTCAACCTGCCTTGCAATCACGATCCCCAGCACTTATGAAAAAAGGAGAGAGCACGGTGAGATTGAGCTCTCTCCGCTTTATAGTGATCTTGTTGGAAGAGGAAACATAACACTCTGACACGTTTCTTTCCTTCACTTGTTGGAAAGGGAAAAAAATATATTAACACGGTCTTCACAAATCTTGAGAGATTCTGTTCTTCATGCATTTACATATAAAAGTAAGGAGATAGAATTGAAGAATAATATTGAAAAATATACATTTCATTTAAAACAAATAAAGCATAACCAATTCGTTAAAGATCTCACAAATTTTAAAGAAAATAAGGTTTATTCCTCTTTAAATCTATCATGGGGCTGTGACTTCTTCTGACACTGACTTCTCAAACAGTGGTATAATGAAAATACCATCCCCAGTATGTTCACCTTATACAAAAAGAAATAGAGGTACAGGAAGATTGGTCCAATACAAAAATCAAACAACAATCTTCAGAAAACCTACCACAGGAAACAATCTTCTTTTCCCTTAAAAAGAGGCATCCCGAAAGGACAGTTTCTACGCTTGCAATATAGACCAGTTCAATTATCAATTTAAGGCCGTGCAAAAAAGGTTTCTGGAGTGAGGTTATCACAAAAAGATACTATGCTCTGCCTATGACACGGCCATGACTAAAAATAGATCTTCCTTTTTGATACCTAAAATCAATGATGAACAACCAGATTTAGTCAGAATTATAGCAACATATGACACTGCCTTCCACGGAAGTCCGAAATATCATCTCCAATTTTTGGCCCATTTTGAAAAGTGAGCCGTCTATTTTTGATTATATAGGCGACTTTCCCTCCATTACTTGTAGGAGAGATAAAAGTTTGGGGAATCACCTAACACAATTTCATTATATTCTACCTCCAGCCAATAGTACATGGTTAGACTGTAAAATCAAGGGCATTTATTGTTGTGGAAATTGTAAGGTCTGTGAGTATATTAGTGTGAGTTTTAGAAGTACAGTTACTGGTACTTCCTATATAAATAAGGACTTCTCCAACTGCAAAACCAAAAATGTGATATACATGGCTAAATGTGATTGTGCCTTAATATTTATAGGAAAGACCAAGAGGGAGTTCCGGCTGAGAATCCTGGAACACACAGGGGAAATCCAACACACTAGGGACACCCCTAATGCTCATCATATGAGAAGTGTCCATTCTGAGAGACCTTTCCAGATTGTTCAATATGGTTGAGGTGATTCATGAAACCATTAGGAAGGGGGATGTTGACAAACAGTTATTGCAAAAAGAGCCATCTTAGATTTACTGCTTAAAAAAGGTGAATCCATTTGGCCTAAATGAAAGCATTGTTTACGTCATTCATTTAAATCAATATTATCTATCTATTGTCATGTATCTTTGTGACACGAATCTATTACTTCTGCACTTATTGGGTGTTGTGGTTCTGTAACTGTCTACTAATATCTAATTATATTATTTTTTGTATATTTGTATTTTTAATCTTTAGTTTGTTCGTATTTTCTTTGTGCAAGGTTTTTTTGGTTTCCATTTTTGATCATTCTTATGCTGTCCGCTTCATTACCTATTTTTCGATCATTATTAGACAGCACCAATTCCTTTCCTCTTATGTGTTATATTATTTTCTCATTATGTAGTTTGTCCCTATTTTCTTTTCTTTTGTTGTTGCTAATTCTAGTCTTGTTATTGAGTCAAAGCTCTGCATTTGCCTGTACTACAGGGCTGTCGAGTGCGCCACTTTGCACATGCGATGTGAGACAAGTGAGACTCGCCGAGACTCAGTGAACTGGATGCAGCATGCACTGTAGTTATTTCCAGGTGCTGGGTATCCCGACTCTCAGACATCTGCGAAGTGCTTAATGAGGTGAACAAAGTAAAACTTCAGTGCTAAGGTGCCCATAACCTATTAAAAGAAACATAACTTAAGCTGAACTTACTGAGGGCAGCAAAGCTAGTGATTGACATGTTGTTTTCTTGTGGTCTGTGACTTATTCTGTAACATTCAATCATTTTAGAGCATTTACTTAACAAATCTTATTATGAGATTACATAGATGATTATTCAGAATTTTGATATAATACATGGTGTTTTCCAGTTTCTTATATGACTCTAGAATGAAATTTCATTGAGTGTTTTTAAGTGTTTTGGATTGGTGTGGTCTGCTTTTGACTACTGAAATATATTTATGGAGAAGAAATCTTTCTTTATATGCCTTGCTTTCCTTTTTGTGGTTTTCTAAATGGTTATGATTGACATGCAGATTTCCACTCTAGAGGGATAGTAGTCATGATAGCTCTTTTTATACACAGAAGACATGGACCTTCAAAGGATCTTAAAATCTTTAAAAAATAACAAAATGCAATATAAGTAGAAAAGTTATTTACAACAGGTCAAGAAATAAACAATCTGGACACTTTTGGGGCGTGACGAAGGGATCAGTAATTCTTGCTGTTATTTGTTTGCTATCAGGTGGTGATTTGTGACCCTCACAGTTCATACATAGTGTGACATGAAACTGGCAAAATTGCAGAGTTTTAAATTTTTGCATTAGCTTATATTCACATTCCTTCCTCTCACTCTGCGTCTTTGGTTATGTTCACACGGCTTAAACTGGGACGTATCTCACCCCGTATTTCGCGCCATACTGCGCTAAATACGGGGCAAGATACATCCCAGTCATTACGGTAATCCACAGCTCTCACAGAGAACTGTGCTCCATATGCACTATGCACAATACGCCGAGCGGGGAGAGAAGTGACATGTCAATTATTCACGGCGTATACGCGCCGTGAATAATGAATGCCTATGGGGCCGGCGAGCTGCCACACCCCCCCCCCTCCCTGCCCCGCACCCGCTCCCCAACACACGGCGTAATTGCAGGCAAAATACGTCCCGCAATTATTGCCATGTGAACTCAGCCTCAATGTGAGGTCTGTTGAGTTATTGATGACTTAGAATACTGCTCCTTTTCCCCCACAAGAGACTGTGGTGAGACATTTTAACACAGAAGAATACCCAAAAGTGAAAATCTTGAAAAATACCAAAAACCAATTAAGTGACAGAGTTTACTTTACAACACTGTCCAGAGGTATCAAAGTGCCGACATGCAGGGTGAAGGTCCATTTTTCGTTGAGGCTTTCAGGCACTCAGGGAAAAATGCGCCACAGTTTGACATAGTGTGCTGAAACTGGCAAAAGATGCAGGAGGTTGTAAATTTTGCATTGAGTTCTTTTCCTCCTATGGTCAGTAGATCACAACGCAGCTTAAAGGATATTCCCAGTTCCCCCATACATGTCTAAATGGGGCAAGTACCCACAACAAAACCTCGGCAATTTTATTGTCTGGATGCCGCGGAAGGACATCTGAAAATGGCATCGCACCGTGAAAATGGTTTTGGCGGGACAGACCTGGGCACATCAACACCACTGCAGTGTACCTATCCCACAGTCTCAGCAGGTGCAACAGAATTAGGGGACATTTTCTTGCAGGTCTTCAATGTGGTGTGTCTCATAATGTGTGTGTGGTGTCCCAACAAAGGCCTGTATGTGAGGGAAACATGGTAGAGACTCAGTCAGCGCATGAACTCGCACAGATTTACCATTGATAACAGTAGAACAGATCTCTCAGTGGCCCAGTGGCTTCTCTGGAGATGACTATTCTATTGAAGATTTGCTGGTTGTGGTTTTAATTGAACATTTTAAGACGCAGAGGGGAGAAAGCAATTTGCAATTTGGACTTTATATTCATGTTAGCTTCATGTCACACTATGTATGAACTATGAAGGTCACAAATCCCCACCTGATAGCAAACAGATAACAGCAAGAATTACTGATTCCTTCGTCATGCCCCAAAAGTGTCAAAATTGTTTATTTCTTGACCTGTTGTAAATAACTTCTCTATTTTAATTGCATTTTTTTTTTTTAAACTTTTTTAAGTTCCTTTGAAGGCTATGTCTTTTTGTATAAAAGTCTGTAAATTTTCAGTTTTTATATAACCCAGTTGAAGAAGAGAGCTAGTACTTTGAAGTGCCCCATAGGATACTCAGCCTCTAAAAGGATCGCCTGATTTTTTCCCTCTTTATATTATGAATATTGACATGAAGAATTTGTTTTTTTTTAAAGGTTTTAAAAACAATACCACTTCCTTTCCTTTTCCCATACCCACTGCTTTCCGGGAAAAGGGGTTTACTAGTCCCTCTGGAGAAACATCTTTGCTTGACTAAGTGCAACATAAATGCGGGGTTCAAGATACAATTGACTCCTCCACAGATCGAAAACTACAGTCCCTGTATAAAAAAGGCATCAGTCTTAGAAACAACAGAACCACATTTTTGTTACAATGATTTAAGTTTTGTAGTTCGATGTGTATAGAAAAGCTCCCCCACACAGTTGACACTTTTAGAGAAGAAGAAATCTAAGATAATGACCTTTAAAAACTAAAACTAAAATCTTTGTCCTGCAGTAATGAGAGAAATAATTTGTTTTCCCAAATTATATGTATTTGAAAAAAGTCTTATAATTTTTCCACTGTGATTATTGTTTTTTCCCCAACATGGGGAGATGGTAGGTGGGGTTTTAAAGGGAACCTTTTTCAGTGCGTGGAGTGGGAAACCCAAAGTCCAACTCCTCAATTTCCCTAACCCCAATCCACCCCTCTTTTACATACCCCAAATATTTAATGATAACTTTTTGTGTAAAATCGAAAATCGGATTTTACTCCCCTTATGATAAATGATAAAGCTATTGGGTAGAATTTAAAATATATTTATTTATATTGTGAAGTAAGTGAAAAAAAATTTCAACAGCAAGTATTTAAATTTGTGGTCTATGAATTTGTTCTGAAAATAGTATCGCCTTCATCAGACCCTTCATAGATGCCCTAAATTGATCTCCTTATTTCAGGCTAGAGAACGGTCTCTTACCAAAAAATTTTGGGTTAGTGGGAAGCAGTAACCATGGGGGCCCAAATCTTAAAAATTTCGGGTATAAAGAATTCCCTCAGCACATGGGTCAGTGAAAATTTAAAGCTTTACTTCTTTGGAAAGTAAAAACATTTTGCTAAAATTGGTCAATCTGTTTGCATTCCCCCAGCTCGGAACGCTTGAGCTAATTTTTACCAATTATATATTTTGGAGTCGGAGTCGGTCCTTTTTAAACAACCCCCACTCCACCAAATGGACAACAACTCAAACCGACTCAACAGCCCTGCTGTTTATATTGTTTGGCAAAAAACTGCTTTTCAGGGGTTGTCTCTTATTCCGTAAAATATGAAGTTTCTGAGAAATATTTTTTTTGCAGCCTCCCCTTGCCTAGAGAGAGAGTTTCATGAACAGATGTTACCCTCCTATCTTTTTGACAAGTTTCTACCAAACCCAAGAATAAAAGGTAAAATCGCAGGGGTCAGGCGGGGGCTAATCCCTGAGGGCTACATACGCTTAGGATAAACTGGTTTTCTGGCAGAGGGGGTGAAAATTCCCCCAGAATCGAGTAGTAAATGTAGGAAATACTGTAGTCTAAAAAGTCCATGAAGAAGGAAATTGTTTTTCCCCATAACGGCAGGGGATCATTTGGGTGTGGTAGCCCCTGTAGCTTGCTTGTTAAATGCAGTACTGCGGCCCCTACAATAGAGCTGAACGCTGCCCCCGGGGGGTTAATTTTACTTTTTTGGGGTTGCCTAGTGTTTAGGTTATGGTATTTGGAAAAAACAACATTTTTAAATCCCTTAATGATACGGAAATTTAACTTAAATCTTGGCGCAATCCACTACAACTGGGGGGTGAACTGCAAAAATTGTCAAACCCCCGGGGCCACCCCCAAGGATGGTCCCGGCCCCATCCCATGTGTTTAACCCTTTAGACCCCCTCTGAAAAATTTACAGATCTATTTTAAAATCGTTTACGGTCCCATGTCACATTTGCAAACAGTGCAGTAAAAATTGAATTCTTAAAGGGGTTATCTCACCCATGTCACAGAGCCACAAGGGCCTTTAGACCCGGTTCCTGTTTTTTCGGGTAGGTGTGGATGGTTCTATCCCCTTGTTTTGAATAGCTTGTATTATCAGCTCTACAATTCTGCACTGACATGAAGGAAAAAATGTTATCTATATGCAGGGGCTTCAGAACACAAAGTAAATGAAAAAATTAATCTCCTTTGTTTGTTTAAGATAAAACTTAATTTCAAGTGGCGTTTGTTTGCTGTCCTGTGGGGATGTCACTCCTTCTCAGATACGCAAAGAGCAGAGAGAAGGGGAGGCAGGACAGTACCCGAGAAATCTGGGGGGACTCAAGGGAAATATAATCTATCTTATCTTCTTTAAAAAAATTTAGAAGCGTAAGTATTTGAAAAAAGTTGATTTAACTTGCCTACAGTAGAAAACAATCCCTTAAGTGAGTTTGGTTTTTTGGAAAAAATTCAGTGCAATGGAGATACGATGGAAATTGCAGGTTTTTTTTTATTTCAGTGTTGACTTTTGGTTAAAAGATTTATGGCATTTTTTTTTGACAAAAAATGATTACGTGATATCAAATTATAAGTTTTTTTTTACTAATTTTGCTGATCAAATCTTTTTTTATATTTTTTTTTGGGTTTTTCCATCAATTAAATGTTTGAGAGATCTTATTTTGCATAATGAATGTAGTTTTTATCGGACCAATCATGGGTACTATGAATTTTTTTAATTTTTTCTTGTTTTTGGGAAAAAGGATGAAGAATTTTAGCTTGTTTTGTTTTTTTTATGACATAATTTTATTCTAAGGGCCAGTATGGGTTTAAAAAATACCACAATTTTATATTTTTACATAATTTATCTTTTAAAAATACAAAAAAACACATTTAAAAAAAACCAAATTTTTTTGATGTCCCGAATTTTTTAGGCCCTAACTTTTTTATTTTTCTGTTCGAAGCTGTGTAAGGCCCATTTTTTGGGGGGGATAATTTGTTTTTATTGTTAGGTTTCGGTACATTTTAATTTGATTTTTTTGAGGAAAAGGAAGAAAAAAGCAAAATCCCGTGTAAAATTTTTTTTTAAAAATTTTTCTTTTGTGGATTTTTGTAAGATTTAAAAAACGTGAACATTTATAGATTTGGGTTGTTCTTTATTTTTTTATTTGGGTAAATGGTTTTGGTTTGTGGGGTTTTTTAATTTTTTTTTGTTGTTTTTTTTTTCTTTTTTTATTTGTCCCAATAGGACTAAATAAGATCACTTGATTTTTTTTTATAGTACATGCAATACTTCCGTATTGCCCGGGCGTTGGGTATAATTAAGCAAAATAAAACTTAGAGCCTAGTTTTACCCCGAAGTAAACTTGTTTAAATAGAAGCTTTTCATGCAAAGGTTTGGGTAGTTCGGCAAAAGGGACAGACATATAAAGGGTACAAAACACTTGTTTTTTTTAGTTTAGCTGAAAAAAGCAAGATTCCACTCAAAAAAACATCATTAAGCAAAGGTTTTTTGATCTGGATTTGTTTTTGAGACATCATTTTTTAAGTACTTTTGGATGGATTTGGATGGGTTTTTGGATTTAATTACTTTTGTTTAAATGTTGGGTTTGGGTGTGAATTTAGGGGGTAATTTGTTCAAAAACACATCCAAAACCCTGTCAAAAAAATTTGATGTGGGTTTGGGTGCGATATTTTTCTCTCCCTTGTTTCTGTGGGGTTTTTCAAACAGAAAAACACTGACAGTGCCATAAAGGAATGTGATTTTTTTCAGCACGAACAAAAAAGTTTGGATGAAAAAACCCGCTTTTTTTTCACTGCAAAGCTGTTTTATATTGCAAACAGCAAAGGGGGGTTTGCTTCTGTTTTTTGTGTTTTTTGTAAGGTTTTAGCTCGAATTTTTAAATTCAAATGGAGCCCCAAAAAGGGGAAATTCAACAACAGATTCAAGGGGAATTTCATGGTTCCATGTTGGATTTTCCCTTGTGAAAATCCATGTATAATTGACAGCCATTAGTTTGAATGGGAAATTCCCCACCAAACTAAAAAGCGGATTTTCTCACTGTGGTTGGAAAAAAATGAAAGAAAAAACAGAATCATCAGATCCCACTCTGGCATGGTGACACGGTTAAACCATTTAAATATGACTACCTCACGTCCTTATAGAGGTGAATACTGTCTTTTTCATCCTTTACCGCCACAGCCAGGTTTTTGACCTTCTTGTCAGAACCCCTTTTTTGAATCTGACATGTGACACTCTTATGTGAGAATAATTTTTTAATACTTTTACTTATCTAAGTGATTCAGAGAATGTTATTATCAACACATTGTGTGCTATAAGTTAGTAGAAATTTTGGTCTCAAAACATAATCTTGTTTATTGTGACAAGTTATTATTGTTGAATTTTTTTTCAACTATAATTTCTGCGTGTAAGGACAGTTAGTTATGCCACTTCAAAACATAGCTTATAACTCAGCATTACCTATGTCTACTGTAGTTGGCATCATTTTTAATGTTCTTTATTTTTTTGGTTACGACATTGGGTGCTTAGTGAAATTTAGTTAGTAATTTTTAAATATTTCAAAGAATAATTTGCAAATAGGGATTTTGTAGGGACGCAGTTCATGTTCTGACGTGGCTTGGTGGAGCCTGTATGTTAGATACCCAATAAGAATGGACTACATTAAGAAAACTAGGACCATTAAAAGTATTTAAAACAGTGTTTAGGAAGTTGTCAACGTGAGGTATTTCACAGAAATTAACCACTTAACGACTTGGCGTATCCATAGTTCTACCAGGTCGGTTTGGGGTTATCGATTCCGTGGTCGTTGGATACGTTCCTGAGGATCGGCGCGACACTCTAAAGCAGAGTTCGCTCGCGATCGGCGTCGGGGTGTGAGTGTATATTACAGTTGACAATCCCGCAAGCGTCGGCTCCGACACACCGGATCGCTCGGGGATTGAGGGGGGGGGGGCGGGATAAACCCCGTATTTATCGCGGACAAATCACGTCTGCAATAACTAAGAGAGTCGCAGGGACACCACGGAGGTAGAGAATCGCTTCTTGGGTTGTCTGTGAGTCCGGCGGCGTTGGGCCATGGTGGGCTAGTGACGGCCTCGTGATGAAGTTCGTATAGGAGACAGTTAATTAGCAAACAAGCTAAGTATGATTCCTATTAATGAGAGATTAAAGATGTCTCTATTCAATTTCCCTTATGGGGGAAAAATGTATAAAAAAATGTGGAAAAGTGAAAAAAAGTAAAAAGTGAATAACAAGAAAAAATCAAACACAGAAAGAAAATAAAATATAAAATACTCATTACACGCCCTCTTTCCCCTATTACAAACGCCAATCGCCCAAAAAGAGATCAAAAATAAATTAATAGTACCCCATATTTGGTATCGCGCGTGCTGTAAAGGACTGCCAATAATCTGTCATGTTAAATTAACCTGTACGGTTGAACGCCGTTAAAAGAACTAAAACAAAAAACAATCAAAGAATTAAGCTTATTGTTCATCCCGCTGACAAAAATAGGAATAACAGCGATCAAAAACTCCTATGTAAACTCCAAAGTGTGTACCAATTAAAGAATGGTACAGTTCATCCGCAAAAAAAAAAGTCATTTAGTACAGCTCTGTATTACGGAAAAATAAAAATAATGTATAGCTCTTCAGAAGATAGCGATGCATAAAAATATTGCTATTACACACTAAAAAACACTTTTCTTTTTTTTTAAGGTGCCTTTCAACATAAAAAAAACTACATAATCGGGTGAACGCTCATATATCGTAGCGACCCAAAGAGGTAAAGCTTAACTTATCACATATACTGCACGGTGAGCGCCTCGTTGTAAAAAATAAGAAAATTAAAAAACACTACTAGGATTGCAGTATTTTCTTACACCTGGGCCTCAAAAAAATGCGATATAAAAGACAATCAATAAGCTTGTCCCCCAGAAAATGATATAATTAAAAACGTCAACTCTCTCGCAAAAAACAAGTCCCTTACACAGCTCCAAGCACAGAAGAAATTAGAAAAAGTTATGGCTCTCCAAAACTATGGTGATGCTCAAACAACGTATTTTACTCTGTTTGAATACAAAGTGTTTTTATTGTATAAATGCAGTAAAAACTAAAATATACCAAATTGGGTATCGTGTAATCGTATTGAGCCGGCTGAGTAAAGCCAACGATTTCATTTATACGTACAGTGACCGCATATAAAAAAATAAAATAGAAAAAGAGACATACCAAGATTGCTGTATTTTGTTCAAAAACATTTCTCACAAAAACCTTAATAACAATCTTGAACCATAGCATATATTGCACACATAATGGTACCAATTAACAAACTTCAACTCATTCCCGCAAAAAACAAAAGCTCATACACAGCTTGCACACAGCAAAATAAAAATGTTATGGCTTTTCAGAATAGGAAAACATAAAAACGCAATTTTTTATAGACGTATTTCTACTGTGGTAAAAGTAATAAAAGAAAAAAACTATATACTTAATCTATACATTGTAAGTGTCGAACCCATAAGTAAAAATGTTATTACATATTTACACTGGCACGGCTCGAATGCTGACAAAATGAAACTCAAAAAACATTGGGATGAACTGCGTTTTTCCCCCATTTTTCATTGCCAATGCTAAAAATAAACTATGGTAAAACCTGTGTGTAAAATGCAGATAACCCCTAGATTGAGATCCCTGAAGGGTTGTTGAATCCAAACTGGGGCGGACTTCTGGAATGTTTCGACTGTTCTGCTTACTTTGAGGGGCTTTGCAAACTGGACATGGCACCACCGAAAATCTGCGTTCAAAAGCCAAAATAGGTCTCCCTCTCCTTATACCGCACTGCCATGCGCCCACACAGCAGTTTACACCCACATGTAGGGATATTGCTAAACTTGGAAAGAAATTGATTATCAATGTTATTAGGGTTTCTTTTTTCCAGGATTACGTGGCTTATGTGAAAGCTAAAATTGCGAGTTATATTGGAAAAAATTTATTTTTTTATTTTTCACTAGTTATGTAAAAAACAACATTTGTAGAATATCACCTGTGGGGTCTATGATACTCAATGCCACCTGGACTTATTCTATTAAGGGGTGTAGTTTTCCAATTATGCGGTATATTTTAGTGGGTGTTTATTAAGTTTTCGCACCTTTGGGTATCCCAAACCTGAAATGGCGGTAATTATAATCGTATTGAAAATGAGACTCAGAGTCGGTAGGTGCTCCTCTTCCCCGTATTTGGGTTATGGTTGAGCAAATTACTGCACTAGGCGCACATATGGGAGTTAAGTTATCTTAAAAGAACGGGGCAGAGCCCTGGTGGATTTGATATTAAGATGCATTTACTCAGTCACATTTTACGTATTTCAGTGAATAAAGGATAAATACTTTGAAAAATCTGCAAAATGAAGGTGAAATTTTGAAATTTCCACCTCCACTTTGCTTGTAATTTTGTGATAATATCTAAGGTTTATCAAAGCTTCTTAAATCAGTGTGGTAAATCGTACGGGGTTAGTTTCTTGATGGCATATTATATATGGGAGGTATCTAACAAGGCAGGCCCCTCCAAGCCACGTCAGAATGGAGTGGTCCCTAAAAAAATGTATATTGCAAAATTTTCATGAATTGTGCGAAATTACATACTTAAATTTCTAAGCCTCTAATGTCGTAAAAAAATAAAAGACATTTAAAAAGACTGATGCAACTATAGTGTACACTATGGTAGATGCTAGTTATAAACTAATTTGTGGTGAATAATTTCTGTCTTGCACGCAGAAATTTTGCAGATTTCAAATCGTAATTTTTCAAGACGTTTTCATGAGAATTTTGATATTTTCACAAACAAACAAGGATTGTGATGGATAAAAATTTCTTACTAACTTAAGAAGCACAATGTGTCACGAGAAAAAAATCTCTGAATCACATGGATAGGTGACAAGTGGTCAAAAAGTAATTTACAACATAACAGTGACATTCATGCCGATTTACAAAATAGGCAGGGTAGGACCGGCCTAAAAACAGGCTTGTGTAGTCTAAGGGGTATTGAAAGCAAAGTAGAGGTGAAAATGTTACGCTTTTTTAATGAGATTTTCAATTATAACTCCCATTATTCACTGGAACTGGTGGATTGTGAAAAGTGTGTGTGCAACACAAATCGCTTCCAATTCTGCCGTTATTTTTAGAGGACAGATCACTATAGTTGTGGGCCTTTAGTGTCGATATGGCTCAATCACAAGCTCAGAATAGGAGCAGCACTACGGATCTTTGGATTTTTCATTTCAATTATGACTATTTATTTCTCGGCCACCATTCCAGGTTTGTGGACTACCGCTAAGATCGCTACAAACTTACATATAACACCCTTTAAAGCACCTCATTATTGGAAACTACACTGCCTTGAAGGAGGGGTCACCCAAGCCCAGTCAAAGGCCCACCAAGCAGGTCATGTTTTCTTGGCCTCCTCAGTATTGCCAGTGTGAATTTAATTTATTTGTCAGTGCTTCTGTGGGATATCCTGAAAAACAGGACCTGTTTATTATTTTTTTGGGCCTCGATTTTACTAGCGTTTGCCGAATAACAGGAGTAAATGGGACGCGGATAACTTACTACTATGCAGGTCTATACAATTGCAATTAAATGAATTTATTAGTTTTTTATGTTTTATTACTTTTACACATAGAAATCATAATAATCTCAGGTTGCAGATTATGTCTTCATAGTCGTACATAATACTTTTTTTATTTTTCTGTAGTATGGATGCATGATTGTGGGGTGTGTTTTTTGTGGGATGAGTTTGAAGTTTTTATTGGTTTTATAATATGGGGTGCATATATCACGCTTGGAGCACTTTTTATTAAGGATTTTATCGATTGTTTTGAATAAATCCAGCTACATGCCTTAGTTTGTGTGTTTTTTTTTTTGACAGTTTGGATCACTGGTGACGCGGTATAAATGGACATGCTAGCTTTTACTAGCAGGTTCATATCCGCGGAATACAACAGATCCAAAATATGTATTTTTTATAGTTTTCTGCTTTCTATCATAATAATGAGACTTTTTATTCATAAAAGAATAAACTCGTTTTTGCATCGCCAATTGTCTGGAGAGCCATCACTTTTTTATTTTTCTGTGTTACAAAGTGTGTAGGGGTTGTTTTTTTTGGGGTTGAGGTCATTTTATATGGTATCAGTGTGTCATTTATTATGAGTATTTATTGCTTTTAAAATCCCGTTTTTTGGATGGTAGATGGGTGAAAAACATTAGCCCAGACGATGTCGATTGACAATCGCATTCTGTATTTCTTCTCACTTCTTATATTGCACGAAAGTTGGTCTCCTTTCACTCAGCCCAGCATCTACTATATTGGTTTTGTCGCCCATTTTCAGCTTTGTGCTGGTTGCTTAATGATTCTTGTCCTGTGACATTCCTTAGAAAGCTCTTCTTGTCTTGCCATGTTGTAGAGGTTAGAGTATGACTTATTAATTGAGTCTGTAGACAGGAGTCTTTTTATAAAGGGGACTATTTAGAAGACAGCTGTTTAATTAGACAGGTAACGAGTATTAGGAGCTGTCTAATAAATGGTTTGTAGGAGCCAGAAACTCTTAATGGTTGGTAGAGGATCATCACTGTATTTTTCAGCAGAATGCAAATTTTTTATAATAATTTAATAACAATGTGATTTTTCCTGACTTTTTATTTTTGAACATTCATGTTCTCTCAATGATTAAAAATAAACGCTATGAGTTAATAATTTAGATGTTCCTAGTCTTTGTCAGTGGGCAAACTTAACAAAATCAGCAAGGGATCCAATATTCATTTCCTTATACTGTAATATATGCCCTAACTTGTGATTTAATACAAAATATCAAACATTACAAGCTTCTGGGCAATGCAAGGAAGCAAACATTTGCATTATTTACACAGAAAAAAATGTTTCTTTGTCCTGAACACCAATCAGTAGTATGAAATCATGTAGGACACAATAAACCATCTCCGAGCTTGGAAGCTGTAGTGATTGGCCTTCCAATGTTGACAAGTAGCCAGTAAAAGTTTTTAGAGTTCTAAAGATATCTCATTATTGGCATCTGACCTCCATGTACCAAGTTTATGCCATCTACTTCGAAGTCGATATATAGTCTGCAAAGAATGAGATGGGCCATGTGCTTTAAAGGGTTGTTCCAGTTTAAATTTTAATACTTTTATCAAGGATATTGGTGCAATATTGTCACGGTGTTATTGCTGACATCATGTGGTTACCGTTCAATAAAGCTCTGACAAGGCTGCGCCAGCGAGTTGACATTCTTTTGGTCCGCAAAGCCAGATAGTAAGATAAGGAAAGGACCCACTCGAAATGGTGGACAACTGCGCACTGGAGCAAAAGTAGATGAGAAGGAGTATAAGATTTTGTATTTTATCGCCCAGCGTGCAGTATCCTCATAAAATATTGTATAAGATTTATTGGCGCAGACAACCATTTAAATCATTGGATAAGATGCTGAATATGTATTAATTGTTTACTATTATTTGAAATGCGATATAGTTAGAATCTAATTGCACACAGGTATATTCTTTTTCATACTTGTTGATGATTGGCAGGCATACATGTAGAGGCACAAGAGAAGAGGAACCAAGCCGTGTCGATCGACAGAGACGGACCGGTTAGATTGATAGCAGTATGATATCCTATTGGCGGGCTATCATGTTGTGTGGCAGTTCCAGAAAATAATGATAATGTTAATCAACACAGTTATTGTAAATTGGACATACTGCATCTTGGTTCATTAGACCTGTGAAAAATAATACGGAATTATGTATTTTATATTACAGTAATCCAGTAGCGTCTATCGATAAGTGATTTATCTTCTGGATAATATACGTCATTGTTATCTTGCACCCCTTAAAATGCAGAATCCCACCAGATGCCAGGTGCTGGACGTTAGTTGTCTTCAGTGGTTCCCATATAACAAATAAAAATTAAAAGGGGTCATCTGAGAGTTTAAAAAGCTTGTTCGTCTATCGGGGCATCATTAAAAATAGAAGGAAAGGTTCATATTTTACCTGCCTGGGATTCCCTCGTCCACCCTGCGCATCTGTCGATTCCGGCTGTAGCTGCAGGTAGATAAGTGCAGCCAATCACAGGCCACAGCCGTCATGTGCACGTGATATTGTGGCCTGTGATTGGCTGCATCTATTATGTAAACAATAAATGATCACAGCTACAGCCGGGATGAACTGGACGACCGCCGTGACTGAACGAGAGCATCCTGGAGGTAAGTATGATCCTTTTTTTTATATTTAATCATGCCCTGATAGATGAAAGAGCTTTGACTCTCTGAACACCTCTTTAACTTTACATTTCTGTACTTGACGTACGATGTAATTGTTTAAAACCCCCCCAAACAAATTTAACCCTTTGTGCTTCAAATTAACCCCTCATGTACATTACAAAGTTAATGCACTAAAATGATTAGAGATGCTGATATATTGTACTATAGAGCATGATGATGATGATTATGTGTATATGCTGAAGATTTCTACTTTGGTTCATGTATCCGTCTTTCTTGTTGGCACTTGCCTTTTATGAAAACTTATGGGATAGTCGTGATGTATGTCTGTATTAAGGTGTCACGCCTACGCTTATCTATTCACCTTCAAGTCAGTCTGAAGGTTGGATAGAGTGACCTTTGGGTGAACCTTAAACCTTTGTTGGGAAGGGTGAGGCTTAACGGGCCGAGGGGCAGGGCTTAACGGGCCGAGTTTCCAGCGGGTTACAGAAGGAGACAGTTGGCGCACGAGGCCTATAGTGAGTGGTCCCTCCCAACCTCCCTTAACATCTGTGTTTTTTATGTGTTGTCTTTTTCGTGGTGCAGAGGAATTGGATTGTGTCTCATGTATTGATCCTTTAGGTGCTGCTGAAGGCAAACTCACAGCGGATTGTGGTGGATTGGGGGGTCTTTGGAGTTGGTGGTAAAGTTTGGGAGGGGGGTTCATCTTGGGAGGGGCCCCTCATTTTGGAGTTTCCCCTTTGGCCCGGGGAAAGGGTATGGGGCCCAACGGGGGGGGCCCCTGCGAGCGGGTTTTTTGGCATTAGCCATTTTTTTGGGCTGCGGTACCTCCGACAGGTGTGGTTTTTTTACGCTGAAGGAAAATAGGTTTTTTTTACATTATTTTGGAAAAAATAAATGGTCACCGACCCCTTTTTAGCTCCAAAGCCGCCTCAGCTTAGTAGTTCCATGTCATCCCGACAGACCCCCATTTTCGTTTCTGTCCCCGGGCCACGGCCGTTGCGCAAAAACCATGGTTTTTAACAAATATTTGTATTCTAGTTACCAGAATAAACTGAGTCCTACCTTTCCCTGTTGGAATTGATTCCCTTTCCCTGTGGCCTGTTATAGGGCCCTTCCATCCTTTTGCTTGCTTTTCCTTTGATTTTCTGTTTACCTGACTTTGCTGGCTTCTGACTATTTTTTCTCCCCTGATTTAAACTGCATTGCCCACAGTTACCGACGGCTCTTCTTATGTTTTCCTTATCTTCCGATTTGGTATTTCACTTCCCGCTTTTGACAACCTTGCTTGCCTGACGCCCCCTTTTTGGTTTTGTATTTGTTTTCATGCTTGTGTTCCCCCTATTCATTATTTCACTTCTGGTTGGGGGCTGTCTGTTCTCACTCAGTCTGAGCTTCTCCTTTGTCCCGGGCCGGTCCCTTACATTATAACAGGCCCATTTTCCAGTAAACTCCCCCGCATTTTCAACATAGCACTGCTTTCGGTCACTGTCTCTGGACAGTTGACGACCCTAATTTTCATCATGGGGGGCTTATAACAAATTTTCCAGCGTCGGATGAAATAACGCCCCGGTACCCGATTTTTCCACCCCATCTTCCCTACCTGCCCCTGTTTTTTGTGATCCACACCCGTCAAAACAAAGATGCTGCTACCGGATGCTTGTGGTAATCCTGACAAGTTTCCGATTTCCCAGAATCCTGTCATCTATTTTTTCGCTTAAACTTTTTTCCCGGGGCGAAAAATAGCAATTTTTGTGTCTCCTCCAGGGCCCACTTCAGGATTGGCATTACTATACCCCCGAAGCCCCTGATTGGAGACAGTGGACAGATTTTTTTTAGCTCAGGCCATTTTTTATGATAACCCAAACCGGGGCACATGGGCAGAATCCAGCTGTTAACTATCCCACAAGGCCCCTCGCTGGGGCGAAGACTACGTTCCATTCCGCCAAGGTGTACTTTACCGGGGTGGTCTGCCCAACCTCTAAAAACCCTTTTCAGGAAAGGGGCTGCTGATGCGTAAAAGATCTATGGTCAGCCCCCCCAACCCTAACTTAAATGACTTCAGACTTTACTGTAACATAACAAAAGAACAAAGGGAAAACGCAGGAAAAAGAAAGGGGGGTTTTGGGTTCTTCAGCCAGTCAGGCTTTCCTGAAAACCTCCTAACTTCTTGAGATTCTTCTCTCTACTCCCCACTTCGGGAGAAGAACCCAGTTTTGGGGTTGCATATCGGCGCTACCGGGAGGAGACCCCGTTGGGAGAACGCCTTGTATTTTAAATTGTGGGAAACCGACCTTTCAAACTCCCGACGGGCCCAACCCCCCCGAAAAAACACCAAATCCGAGAAATTTCCAGAAGGTAACCGGATGACAGGACCTCCTAACCTAATAAAATTTGTTTTGCCTGAAACCCTTTTGGTTCTAGTTCCAAGGGGTTTTGTTTGTCGACCATGATTGATTTTCAGGGCTGCAGCTAGTTTTATCACAGGCTGTTGCTCAACCCTTTTGGGGTTGGAACAGTTCCATTGTTTCTCCCTTTTCAGTTCAAGTTTTTGATTCCCCTCCCTAACTGGAGGAAGAAAAAAATTTTTTCTACGCAGAGACCTTTTAATTTTGGGGGATTTCGCATCCGAAAAGCCTTTCCTTTTTTTGTCATGGAAAAAATCACTGCGGATATTATTCTTGGGGTTTTTCCCCGGCTCCGCCCCCAAAACCCCTGTGTTTACTGGGGGACCACCGATTGATCAAATGGGGGACTCGTGTGGTTCCTTTCAAAGACAGGAACTCCTTGGGTGTGCTTGATTGATGCACACGATATTTCAGATTTAATTCCTTTTTAAATGGGGGTTTTTTGATGGAGACATGGTGGATAAACTGCCTCTGCACCACCTATGTTTGCATTAGACCCTTCCCCCGGGGGCAGAGCCAACAAATTCCCCCCAACGGAACATGACCATATTTGAAAACCGAAAATATTCTTTCTCCGGGAGTATTGTTCCCGCCGTAAATTCAATTCTTGTGTCCAAACTAAAACCCAAAAACCAAAGGGTTCTGCTCCTTCCAGAAACCCATTTTTGCAATGACATGGCCCTCCACCCTGTATTCCACCGTTACAGTTGTGAAACAAAAATTTTGATTGCCCTTTAAACACGGCACAGTCTGGTAGGAGTCATAAGACTCAAAAAAAACCCCCAACAAAACAAATCAAAATCAGACCAGAAAGGCCGTCTTCGACCATCACAAAATATACCCCCAAGCTGAAAAGGGAAAAATTTACCCAAGCCCACCCTGAAACCTGGGGGGTCCGGGAGGGCCGGTGGCCCCTCCCAAAGGGGAGGTACTTCATAACATGCCCAAAAACCCCCCGCTTCGATTTCCCTATCTGGTTTTTTGTTTTTTCCACCTCACCTCGCTCTGTGTTCAGGGTTCCCTAAATTTTAAAGGGTTCCCTTTTCTTCCCCTGTGCCCCGTAAAATGGGGGCCTTCCTAACCTTTGCTTCTGTTCTCTTTATTTTCTGGTTACCTGACTTTTCTTGGCTCTGACATTCTTCTCCTCCAATAGTACGCATTGCCCGAAAGTTACCGACTTGGGTCGTCTTAAAATTTTCTCTTCATCTTTCCCATTTTTTTACTGCACTTCCCGCTTGTTGACAACCCTGCTTGCCTGACCCCCCTTATTGTGTTTTTATTTGTTTGCAGTGTCTTGTGTTGCCATGTATTCTATAGTGTTCAGTCTTCTGGTTGGGGCCCACCTTTAAAGATCAGGTACCCTCAATGGGAGGGGCAGTGGGGGGGACCAGGTCAGGGCCTCACTCGTCTGTGCTTCTCGTGTGTCCTGCCGGGCCCCCACAGTATGATTGGGCTTATTTAAAAAACGTTTTAAAATCACTGTCTGTTAAAAAATGGCTGCTGTGCTAAATTAAATCCAAGCTGTGGCTGAAAGGGTAGTTTTAAAAGGGTTAGCGCGGACCATGGCCATTCCATGTTTATTCTGTGAAATGATTTTTAGTCACGAGAGATAAAACGCAAAAACCTTCTACAGCACGTTTATGAGGATGTTTCAGCTATCACCCAAGGGCGGGGTTACTAAATTTTCCCAAAAGAAGGGAGGGAAAAAGAGCAAAGAGGTTTTTACATTACCTATGTCATATTTAGAATGGTTGTCCTTACGTGGGACTTAATGGACGAGTCCCGGGTGATTGCCAACTTACAGAATGGAAGGGGTTAATTAACCTTTCCCCTTTCAGGCGTTTACCTGCATCAAAGGTCAACACCCTGCGCTATGCGGGCCATGGGGTTCCCCAAAGAGCCAATGGACATTTATGGCAAATTGTTGCCCCATGGGGTTATGAGGCCCCATGGGGAAAAGTACACAAGTGTGAAAAGGGGCATGCCTTTTTACATCCCCCGAGGCCTGCCGAACAATATCCCAAATATTGCCCTGGGGCCCGGCTCATGTAACCCAAAACCATTTTCCGGGTCACTCCCCTGGGTTACCCCTTGAATCAAAGCGAAAAATAAGAAATAGGAAGGCAGTTCTCCTAAGGTTAAAGAAACTCCTTGTATCAAGCTCATCCCCGTAAGGGACTTTATTATAGGGACCGCTCCGCTGCAAGCTGCAACAAGTTAGGAAGGGCGTAATAATAAAAGGAATGCCATTTACATTGTGCTTCAAATAAAATGAAAGGTTTATGTTTGTACCATTAAACCTTCCCACCTCCTGCTCCCGCTCCAACATCATGTCACCTCCCAACTCATCACATACAGGAGGGGCTTCCACCACCATCTTGGAGTGTGTCTCGGGGAATAAAATTTACACAACCATTACCCCTCATTACTTTAATGCACCAGAGGGAGGGATTTGGGGAGTGCTGCCCGGGGGAAGGGGCAAGGAACACAATCCATCCTCTCCCTACCGCCTTTTTGCACGCTATAAAAAACAGAGGTGCTTTTTGAAGTTTTCATTTAAAAACCATGCTAGTTTTGTATTTGTAAAATTTAACATTAGGGGTCTTAGTATTTCTGGTGCTCCACAGCATTGCTTTTTTCTATTTGAAATGCACCCGAGTCACTTGAATTATAACCACTAGTTTAAAAACCCAATAACCATGTGTACAACATGGGCAGCAGCAAAATAGGCTGAAATCCAGGTAGGTTTCACAGGGATCTGGAGCCATGCGACTGCACCCCCCAAACTGCTGGGTGTGTGTGTGAAGGAAAGTATCACTGAAGAAAACTAATATAATTTTTAAATCCAAAAGTAGCTTGTCACTGAAAAAAAGGTTAAAAATAACTTTTAATTAAAAATCCCTAAAAAGGACCCTTCCCCGTCTAAAAAGTAAGTGAACATTAGCAAAATTTTAAAAACATTTAAACCTGTAAAACGATTAGGTCAAGGAACAAAATACAGAAGGAAACAGATATCACTAACTATAACAAAAATAGGTAAATTTTTACTCACAAAACCACTTTTTTTTCTGGTTTTTCCACTTGATCCAACAAAGGGCTTTGAAAACATTGGGTTTTGAGAATAAGGGATTTAAGGGAAAATGCATCAAACTTGAGCTCAGAAATGACCCTATTTAACCTTTCCCCTTTTCCCCCCCAAAAAGGCACCCCCACCCATGAGGCACCCCCAAAAATCCCCTTTCGCAAAACCTGACCAAAACATTTCCCCCCCACGTTTCCCTCAAAACAAAAAAGGTTTATCAGGGAGATACTAACAGGGAAAGAAATCCCTACAGAAGTTCTGTCCTTACTATGGTTGAAACCAAAACTTTAACCACTTTAAAATTCACCTTGATTTTAGGAATGACTCAGAAAAATGAAACCCTCCCGAGGTTTTTTAACGAAAATAAATTTGCTTCACCTGAAAAATTTATCAATTTAAAGGGAAAACAGAACCAAATCATTTTTGGCAAACAAAATTTTGTCGCCCGAAAAAGTAAAGTAAAAAAACAAACAAAAAATTTAAATTTTAAATACAAAGATATTATTTATAACAAAAGGGAATGAAGTTGATTGTTTGCTAAAAGAGGGCCCTATTTTAAAATTTTTTGTGTGCCTTTCCCTGAGCTTAGGGCCCGCCTCCATGTAATTTTGACAAAAGATTTCTACAATTTTTTTGATAAAGGGATCAGAAAAGCAAAAAATACAGTTTTAAAAGCCTCCCCAGAGTTCGCCCAAATTCCCTTTTGGGTTTTTTTCCCTTTAAACTTTCCCCCTTTTAATTTTAACCCCCAAACATGCTCAATAATTTTTAGTCTGGGGACTGGGCTGGGCCCCAAACCCAAGCACCTTCATTTTTCTTTGGGCCCTTTAGGAACCCTTGGGGGTAGAGATGGATGTAGAGATGGGGGGCACCATCCCCGCTGCAAAATTTTTAAACCCTTTTATGAAAAGGGAATGTAAAGGTAAGCAAAAAACTTTTTGATTTTTTTAGGCAAAAAATTGCCTTCCCCCCTTTCAAATTTTCCCCACAACCCCCCTACTGAATGTTAAACCCCAGACCCCCGAAACTTTCCACCACCAAACTTAAATGTTTATGGGGTGTATCTTGGAAACCATATGGGGGAAAAGTAGGGTCTCCGCAGTATTTTTTTCCCACTGTGGTGTAATTAAACGAAATTCATCTGAGAAATCTAACCCCCGCCACTTTCCCCTTCCCTTCCCCCCCTTTGCAACCGGGGGACCTTTGGGAAATACCCAAAAAGGTTTTTAAAATTTCCTTTTTTAAGTGCCGGCTTCTGGCAAACCCATTCAACCATGGAAGCCATTTTTTTGAACAGGAAAACCCACAAACTGTTTTTTAAATTTTTACACGGGAAAATGAGGGGCCAAGGGCCCGTTTTGGGGGTTTGCTGAAGTGGAAGAGGGGTTGGGTTTTGATTTTCGAACCAACAAACGTTCCCCCCTGAACAGTTGCTTTCATTGGGCCCCCGGACCTGGGCTTTTTCAAAAAAAAATCCTAGTCCTTTAAATCTTTTTTAAATTTTTTTTGTACTTGACCTGATAAAAAATTAAAGGTTCTAGCACCTCTGCCGTGGATCCCGGCTTTTAGGGCCCCTTGATAATCAAGGGGTTTGGTCGCAGGGTTTGATTTTTGGGCATGTTGTCAAGGTCAATTGCAGTTCCAAATGAAAAGGCTGGGGTGCAGGAATTCCCTTTTTTTACACACCCACTAAAATTAAACCCATCAATTATTTATCACAATTTAGTCTGTAAACTAGGATTGGGTGCAAAAAAATGACAATTGGGGACAAAACTTTTGTCTTGCCAAAAACTTTCCTTTCCCGGGGTTCCTTAAATTATCAACATTTTTAGCCAAGGAAGCAAAATTATTTTCCCTTAACAAAACCTCATTTGGGAGGGTTTCCCGCTTGCATAAGAATCAACCAAAAAACCCCAAGGAAGAATTTTAAAACCGGTTTTTGCATTGGGTTTCCACAACTGGATTTGCCAGAACTCTTCAGGGGCTGTAAAAAAGGGGTCTTGGAAAGTGTAAAAAAAAAGAAATCCCCAAATGTTTTAAACAGACTGAAGATCTTTAAATTTGATAAACCCTTACCTGTTAAATAACATCCCCTGATTAAAACCCGGTTTTGGTTAAATTTTCGGGGAAAAACCAAAAGGTAACGTATAATACATGGACCACATTATCGCCCCATGTCCCACACTATAAAAGCACAAAAACCACATACTGTTCCCGAGCCAAAAACCCTTTTACCAAAAATCAATAATACCAATAAAAAACAATAGACAAAGCACCTAATTTTTTTAAACCCTACATTTATCCTCAACCCCCCATAAACACCACCATAAACGGTCTGAAAAAATACCCCGTACTGTTACTAAAAATTTTAAACCATTCCTTAGATTACTATTACCCCCCCAAACAGTTCCCAAAAAAGGGTTTGTACCAGTCTAAACAAAAAGGCCTGCAGACATTTTAAGTTATTTTAAATTGCCCCGGTTTCATTTTTGGGGGACCCAAACAGGGGTGCCTTTTTTTTTCTTCATCCGGTCCAACGGGCCCTTTCGTTTTTCATCCCCGGCCAAAAGCTCGTTTTGCAAAATTTACCACAGAAAACTGTTAGACTCCCCCAAAAAGTTTAAAGTGCCCCCAAAACCCAAATATAAGGCCTTTATTTGTGCCACCAGTAAAAATGGACACACCCAAAAGAAAATAAAATATATAGTCCCCTCCCCCCCAAAAAGGGGAGGTGTAAAAGGGAAACTCCTTTTAGGTAATTTTAAAAACCCAAAAAATTATTTAGGGTAAGTTGGGGAACTTTTTATATTAATAGTAAAGTCCCCCTTCAAAAAAAAAGGGGCCCCCCCAATAAGTAAACTATATAAGGGGCCCCCAATAGATATTTTTAAAGGAACCCTAACGAAGGAGGACTTTACCCACTTAAAAAAAAAGAGTCTGCCTCTTAACTGACTAATTTGTTAGGCTAACCTCCCTAAAAGCACGTAGATGGGTTGGAATATAGGATCTCCTCGGTAGATATAAAGGCTCCCCCACTAAGTAGGTACATAGGCCCTCATAGGTATGTATAAAGGCCCCCCAATAAGTAGTTACAGGGGTTCCCAGTAAATAGGTAGGAATATAGGGCCCCTTCTAGTAGGTAAAATATGGGACCCCCCAGTAGTTAAGTGGGTACATAGGACCCCCCAGTAGGTAGGGGGTAATGTAGGCACCAATAGATAGGTAATACAGGCCCCCTATATAAGTAAGGTACATAGGTCCCTCAGTTTGATAGTAGGTATATACTGTCCCCCACTAATGTAGTAAGTGTATATAGGTCTACTCTCCAGTAGTTAGGTAGGTGTATATAGGCCCCCCCATATTCGGTAGGTTATAAATGGCCCCCATATTTAGGTACGTATAAAGGGGGCCCCCTTAATTGGCTAGGTATATGTAGGGCCCCCCAGTAATTAGGTAGCTGTATATAGGGCCCCCAGCATTTAGGTATATATAGGGCCCCCCAATTTAAATAAATAAATAATAATACTCACCTTTCCTTTGTTCTCCCGCTGGACTTCTCTGAATCCGGAGCAGGCGCCGTCACGTCAATCACGCCGCCCATAGCCAGGATGCCAGTTTCCGGCGTCTACTAAACCCTAAGCCTAGAGAATTGACAGTCGGGTATTCTAGAGAGGTGAGTAAGTTATTTCTTCCCCCCCCTTTTTAACACTAATAGAGCCTATTTAAAGCCTGTCTACCTATATGGGTCCTTATAGCCTACCTAAACCCTGCTTACCTATATGGGCCTCTATAGCTACCTAAACCCTGTCTGCCTACCTATATGGGCCCCTACAGCCTACCTAAACAATCCCTGCCTCCCTATGAATGGCTTTATAGTCTACCTATCTATATGGGCCCCTCTAGCCTACCTAAATCCTGTCCCATCCAAAAGTGTGATACGGGCCCAGGCTTCTCTAGTTACGCCCCTGCAGACAAAACAACATTTTATACAATTTTCCAAGAAGCTAATAATTGCTATTTTAAATATTTTGCACTGGTTCCTACCTACTAAAATATTCCTTTTCTATCTTATTTCCCTTTTGTGTGTCCATTTCTTTCAGTTGTAATGTGGATGCATTTTAGTGCCTGCATTACAAGTAGAAAATCCAGCACCCCCAAACTTATTAGTCTATGGTTACCTATGTTCAATTAAGTTGAACTACAAGGGTTTCAGGTCTTACGGCTATAAAATGAATGATAAAATGCAGTGAACAGTAGCAGTGCCTGTGTCACCATTTGCGTGCCCCACCGGCTGTATTATGTAGCTGACCCCCTACTCTAATGGTTGTGATTGGAAACAAATCCAATCCCAGCCACTTAACCTCCAGGCAGCATTATATGACAACCTTTTAAGTCCTACCCATGGTACAACCTTATAGGCTACCTGTAAGTGTGAAACTGACATAATACAATATAATATAGTAATATTACAGTGTACTATATTATAGAAGCAATCAAGTCCCGTTAAGAGAATAAAAACATAGAACATATAATTACATGAAAAGTAAAAATAGATATAAAATATGCATCTTAACACTTTCTATTTTAAAGCCTTACCTATAAATACTCCAGTGTCACTCCCGCTGAAGCTTTCTGTTGGGTAGCCTGCATCTTCTAGAGCCCTGTACGTACACTGAAGCAGTAATTTCTGCTGTGGATCCATAGTCTCAGTTTCAGACTTGTAGATTCCAAAAGGTTTATGATCAAATTCATGTATCCTTTGAAAACAGAAATTTTTATATTACAGTGTTTACCCAATTGAAACATCATGTCTGGGAAAGTGTTTAATGGCTAATAAATTGGAGTGGGTCACAATATATTTTAATACTATGTAAAATAAAATAGACTTAACTACAATCTTAAATTGCATGCCTGTAAAATTATGCAGATTACAACACTACCCTAATAGAAAATGGCCATAGCAAATTAATTTAGAGAAAAAGTTTAGGAAAAAGAGAGCATGGCTAAAGCATGTTGCATAAGAACCCATTAAAAAAAGTAAACAATTTTCTTCATGCTATTATTTGCCATTTTGATATATTTTGAACTGTTTTCTAGCTACTAAAAATATACATTTTTTTAAATCTTTTTTCCCTTTCTGTGTACTTTTTCTTTGGCTTGTAATATGGATAAATTTTAGTGCTTGCATTACAGGGGAAAGCCCAGCACTACCAAACTAACATCCTATGGCTATCTATGTTCAGTTAAGTTAAACTAGAAGGAACTCAGGTCTTATGTCTGTAAAGCTATGTTTACACTGCATCGGACAAAAAACAGCCCGAAAGCGGCTGTTTTTTTCCGATG